>PVKZ01000714.1:369852-640241 GCA_004027375.1 Macroglossus sobrinus | reverse complement strand
CACCGCCGGCTCCGCTTTGCCCCCTACGAGAAGTTGCAGGGGCCGAGGGTCTCGTCAGAGTCCATGTTCCTTTTTCTCTTTCTGACCTTTCAGCGATCGAAAAACGCTTAGGGTCTTTCTCTTCCGACCCATCTACCTTTATCAAAGAATTTCAATACTTACATCAGACTTATGACCTGACTTGGCACGATATCCAGGTTATCCTTTCCACCACCCTGACCTCCGAAGAACGGGAACGGGTTCTAAATGCTGCCCGCCAACAAGCGGACAAAGACCATGTTATCGATCCCACCGTTCCGTTAGGTGAACAGGCCATACCCCGAGAAGATCCCCAATGGAACTATCAGGCAGGCCAAGGCTCTCATGTCCAGAACCGAAACCTCATGCTCCGCTACATAGTACGGGGCATGGACAACATATCTAACAAAGTAGTTAATTATGACAAACTCAGGGAAATAACACAACTCCCTGACGAAAACCCTGCTCTTTTCCTAAACCGCCTACAGGAGGCCTTAACTAAATACACCCGCCTAGACCCAGGGTCCCGGAACGGGGCCACGGTCTTGGCCTCCCATTTCATCACCCAGGCGGCCCCGGATATTAGAAAAAAAGCTAAAGAAGGCTGAGGATGGCCCCGAGACCCCCATACAGGATCTGGTAAAAATGGCCTTTAAAGTTTATAATGCCCGGGAGGAGACGGCCGAATCGGCCCGGCAGGCCCGATTACAACAAAAGGTGGCACTCCAAACCCAAGCCCTGGTAGCGGCCCTGAGGCCAGCAGGACCCGGACATAGACCTAAGGGGTCAAGACAAGGGGGTAACCGAACGCCCCCAGGCGCCTGCTTCAAGTGTGGTAAGGAGGGCCACTGGGCCAATTCCTGCCCTCACCCACGAGCACCTTCCAAGCGGTGCCCACAGTGCCGACAGCCCGGACACTGGAAGTCGGACTGTCCGACCCTGGCTTGCCCCTCGGCATCTCCATGCGGAGGGTCCGAGACCCAGGCTTTTCCGGTGATGGAGCTGCTTGGACTGGCGGATGACTGAAGCGGCCCTAACTCGACTACTCCGGTTACCCTTGCCGAGCCCAGGGTCATGCTCCAGGTAGCGGGTAAGTCCATCTCTTTCTTGGTGGATACGGGGGCTACCTACTCTGTCCTCCCCTCCCATTCGGGCCTAACCCTTCCTTCCCAGATCTCAGTAATGGGGATCGATGGCTCACCCTCAACCCCTAGACAGACAGCTCCCCTTAATTGTCAATTTTATGATCATCTATTCACTCACTCTTTCCTCGTTATTCCCTCCTGTCCGGCACCCCCCCCCCCCATTAGGGCACGACATCCTAACCAAACTGCATGCTACTCTCTCCCTCTCCCCCACTCCTCACTCTTTCATTGCTGTGCTCCACAGCTCCTCTGTGTCCGAAGCCCCGGAAGATCTCCCTCCTCAAAAACTCCTCCCGGGAGTGGACCCAGAGGTGTGGAACACAGATACTCCCTCCATCGCTACTCACCACACCCCGGTCCTGATTAGACTACAGGATCCCTCCTCCCATCCTAATCGTCCTCAATTTCCAATCTCTCAAACTCACCGACTGGGTCTTCGCCCTATCATAGAAAAATTAAAAACCAGGGGTCTCCTGATCCCCACAAATTCCCCTTGCAACACCCCCATCTTACCCGTCCGCAAACCCTCGGGACAATGCCGCTTGGTCCAGGACCTCCGCCTGATCAACGCGGCTATTGTACCCATCTCCCCAGTTGTACCTAACCCGTACACCCTGCTCTCCCACATCCCTCCAACCACCACTCATCTTTCAGTTTTAGACCTCAAAGATGCCTTTTTCACTATTCCTCTTCACCCGGACTCCCAGTACCTGTTTGCTTTTACCTGGGAAGACCCCCTCACAAACACTGCTCAGCAGCTTACTTGGACGGTTCTTCCCCAGGGGTTCAGGGATAGTCCTCACCTCTTTGGTCAGGCCTTGGCCAAAGACTTGCTTGACTGCAGAGTCTCTCCTTCAACTGTCCTGCAATATGTTGATGATCTGCTGGTCTGTTCCCCTTCCTTTGAAGACAGCGTTCAGGCCACCACTACTCTCCTTAATTTTCTATGCCTAAGAGGGTACACAGTCTCCGACACCAAGGCTCAGGTAGCTAAAACCTCCGTTACCTATCTTGGACTTTTAGTCTCTCCAACTCACCGGGCCATAACCCCTGACCGCCTCCAGGCACTCCGAGGTCTTTCTCCACCCACTACGGCCTCAGAAATACAATCCTTTCTCGGCCTCGTCGGGTTCTTCAGACATTGGATTTCTAACTTTGCCCTGCTGGCCAGACCCCTCTATGAGGCAGTAAAAGACACCCCTGTCGGGCCTCTCACCAACCAAGAACTGGTCACTAAGGCCTTCCGCTCTCTCATTCAGGTGCTTGGGTCTGCTCCCGCTTTAGCTCTTCCTAACCCGTCTCGCCCCTTCCACCTGTACACAGACGAGCGCCGTCACCTAGCTTTAGGAGTCTTAACCCAACCCGTCGGCACTTCTTTAATACCCGTTCCCTACCTTTCCAAACAACTCGACCCGACGGTCCGAGGATGGCAGCCATGTCTCAGGGCCCTAGCGGCAGCAGCTGAACTCACTACGGAGGCGCTGAAAATCAACCTTCAACAGCCACTAACAGTGTTTTCTTCCCACCGCCTTCCAGACCTTCTCTCTCAACAGGTCCTTCCTCACCTAAGCCCTTCGCATGTTCAGCTATACCATCTGCTGTTTCTGGAAAACCCCTTTTCCTGGTTGGCTCTCCTGCGAGAAGGTGTACAACTAGCCAACTCAACAGGCATCGGAAACATCTCCGCCTGCCTCCTGTGTGCGGCCCTAGGTCGGCCACCCCTCACAGCGGTACCCATACCCGTGGCCTTGAACTCCTCCCAAGACACAAAACCCACACACAGATCACCCCTGACGGGGGTCTCCTTGTACACCTCACCTGAAACTGACCAATTTTCCTTTTGTTACTCTAATCTCTTGCTTCCCTCCAGAGACTTCCGTAGCCCAGGTCTCCCTGCAAAATCGGTGAGCCCTAGACCTCCTCACTGCTGGAAAAGGAGGCACCTGCCTTTTTCTATAAGAAGAATGCTGCTATTACATCAATGAATCGGGCCTAGTAGAGACGCAGATCAACGCCCTCCACAAACTGAGCAGTGAACTTCGGCGACAAGAATTCTCATCGGAAGCAACTTCATGACCCGCTTCAGAGAGATAGCCAGAGTCGCGGTACATCAGATGATGCTACAGCAGTACCAACCCCTGTCAACACGGCCGGAACAAGACCTTCCATAACTTCTCTGCCCCCACCCCCTACTACGCCCCCGTACAGCAGGAAGTAGCCAGATGACGACTCGACGCCCCTTTTCATATATATATCAGAGAAGTCCGGAATGTCCGGTAGTTCCCAGGCCTCAGGTGGTGACTCTAGAAAGTCCCCAAACTCACCACTCTGACAAAAAGGAACAGCCACGTCAGCTCAGCCATAGCCTGTTTTTCAACTCTACCCAACTCCACCCATAACGGCCGGCCCGCCACTACCCTTATAAAAACCCTCCGCTAGCCTCACCACGTGCGGCTTCTCTGGCTCCTTCTCCCCCGAGCCCGTGAACCCGCCCGCTGGCCCTAATAAAGCCTGCTATATTTTCTAATTCTCTTGATTTTGCTCTTTCCTTCGGCGGCGCGAACCTTACATTTACTTTTTCTTAAATCTTTTAATATGACTTGTCTCTCTTTTATTGGAAACTGAGATCATTGTAGAATATTTGTATTTTTCTACAATACCAAGTATACTTTCAGCCTTTCCAAACAACACAATTTGTTTAGTCATAAAAATGACTATTTGGCAACATAATTTTTTGTTAGTATAACAGCAGGAGGTTCTCTGTAACTTGGTGTGTTTTTGTGTGTGTGTGCTCTTGAAGGGAATATGTTGTTTTTCTCCAAGTTTTGATGCTCTTTGATTGACGTAGTTCTAGAATTCACAAATAAATCAGTTTCCAGGGACTGAGGGTGCTCCTCTTTGCAGTCCTGCTTTCCACAGTGCTGTGGCAGGTGGATATTTGAGTCACCAGGTGACCACCTTGGAGCTGGCACCTGCTAGCTATAGGTCTCACTCTACTCTTTTTTTTTTGTATTGAGGAAGTCTGCTATGTTCTGCACATGTGAATTCAATGTTTAAACATACAAATTACATTTTGGCTTTTTCCACACACCTACCTAAATTTGAATTTCACTGAACTTAGTTAAAGAAAAGCAAAACAAATATTATAGTTTTAAGCCTGTCAAAGTAGTTAATTTGACCTATTTGACAGTCACTAATCAATTTGACTGATGTGTTCATGCTTAAACTAGTTTTGAGGACACATTTCTATAGAACTTTATTATAATAAATTCAGAAAGGTAAACTAAAGTGACATATATTATGATGCTTTCACATCACTTACCATTATTTACATTTATCTATTTTAAACTTTAGATGCCATCTCAATTTTTTTTTAATTTGACAACTATAGAACTGTGTTTTAGAACTGACTCAATTGTTAAGTAAAAGTCAAGCTTATTTCCTCCTCCTGAATATTTGTTCTATGCGACTTCTTTCTCATGTTGATATTAATGCCTGAGAATAAAAAACATCCATTTACATACCTTTTTCATGGCCTTTAGTTTTCATGGTGAAAGCTGTTCTTGTAACGCTTAAATACATAAATTGTAGTGAACAGTTTAAATTATGTGAGCAATTTAGTTTTTTAAAAAATTTCTTAAAATACCTTTGAATTGAATTTAGAATTAAGAATAGTGATATGAAGAAAATGGAAATAAATGGGATTTTAAACAATCAAGAATTTCTGAACAAATATGATTTAATATAAGCTCAATAAGAGAAGAAAGGTAACATTTTATTTTTTTAGAAGATTATTTGAAAATTATCTATTTCTTTCTTTCCTTGTTCCTCTTTACCTTTTCTGGACTTTTTCAAGTCACTTTCATTAGAAAAATTATTAATTTTTATAAAAATGTGCTATGTATAAGTTTTCAGCCAAAGATTGAAACATGGGCAATCTTATTGTACCAAAATTATTTCTTTTCTTCTCTCTCTCATAAATCATAAAAATGTCCCATTGAGTGATTCTTTATATTTATCTTCTTAAATATTTTTACTCTAGTTTCAGAGAAAAAAATTAAGGGAGCTAAAATCTCTTATTTTCTCTTATCAAGTGAAAGCATCCTAAATTCTGATTTCAGTTTTACTCTTATTTTCTAAGTAGCCCGCGAATTGCTCTTTCTTTCATACATTTCACTCTTATTTAAATGATTTTGAGGTTTTCTCACTCAGTCTCCCCCGCACCTTACAATTTGACAATACAGTAATTTGTCCATATAGTCTTCTTCATCCTTTCTTCTCATCATCTTAACTACTCCTTATCAAGACCTATGTACTAGATAGGGTTTTAGGCCCTCTCTATGTGGCATGTGCTGTGCTTACAACAACCTATAAAGTTTTACAGATGAGGAAACTAAAGCTAAAATAATGTAGTAGGAAGATAATAGCCCCAAAGATGTCCATACTCTATTCGCCAGAACCTGAAATAGTAGAAGAGCGTTTGCAGATGTAATTGAAGTTCAGATCTTGAGATAGAGAGATTATCCTGAATTATCTGGGTGGGCCTAATCTAATTGCATGAATCCTTAATACAAGAACCCCTCTTGGCTGAGTTAGAGAGAAAAGTGAAGGAGAAGGAAGGTTGCTAGCTTTGGAGATGAAAGAATGGATCATTAGGAAAAAAAAATGCAGGCAGCTTTTAGAAGCTGGAAAAAGCAAGAAGATAAATTCTTTCCTAGCATTTCCAGAATGTATAGAGGACTGTCGACACTTTAATTTTAGTCCAGTGAGACACATGTCAGACTTCTGCCCTCCAGAATTGTAAGACAGTAAATTTGTGGTAATTTGCTATAGCAGCAACAGAAAACTAATACAGATAGGTTAAATTACTTGTCTATGATCACAACAATTTTTAAAGAGCTCTAGACAAAATATCATTGCTGATTGACTTGTCTGACCTTCTTCCATGCCACGCTGCTCTTTTGGTAGCCAACAGAGAGAAATATTTTTTTTCTCAGCATATTGAGTCTAATAAATTTTCTTCCTTCCTTCTTCTTCCCAGCCTCAGGTTGTTAATTTATCTTTGCTCTTAAATATCTGGCACAATGCTCACTTCTTAATAGAAGCAAGGTTATGAATGATAGTAAAAAATGTACACAATCTATGTATCTATTCTATAGTAAGTACTTCATTAACAATGAGTTTGAAAATAAGAGCTGAAAATTAAAAAATGAACAGAACCTGTATCTCTCATGTGGTATTTGGTAACAATAAAAAGATCTGTGGTTCAACATTGTTGTAAGAAAATGTCCCTTCCATTCTAGGATGAAATGCTTGAAGTTAAGATAATAAGTTAATTTAGTATACAGTTTGTGTCATAAGGCTGCAGCTAAATTTCATACTTACACATCAGTATCACTGCTCATATTTTATTGTCTCTCTATTGTTCTATTTACAGAGGAACAATAAAGAAGGTGATTTGTAAACATTGACTAAACAAAGAACACTTTAGAAAAAATTCCAAGAACTTCATGTACTTTCATTATCATTACACTGAAGTTACTTCTAAAGATTACAGCTGAAAACATTCCAGCAGTATGTACCTCTTACAAGTCTTCATTTTTAAGTTAAAATTCAAGACAGAAAACAGCAGAGTAGAGGAATAAAGAAAATAATTAGAACACTAAGTTATTTTAAAATAGTACTAAACATCTTGTTTTTCAGAACATTTATGGAATAAATTCTCTTTGTTTCCTCTATGGGAATTCCTGAAAATTATGTCTGAAGGCTGAATAATAAGCTTCGTGGTAAAGGATTAACAAATACATTCATATCAACAGTTTTTTTTTCTAAGAAAAAAGATTACTAAATGAAATGGAATACTAATGGAAATTATGAACCATCTATTTATTTAAGAATTCTTTTAAAACAGTATGTGTACTTCTCCCATCAGTGATTATTAAAATAAGGACAATTCTGAATCTGGGAGAGTGGCCTAATTACTCCTTAAGATTTACTTTTTGTGGAATTATTCCATGATCACTTATGATAGGTACAGCCATCTTTCTTGGCTCTAACCTTGAGAAATGAGAAGGTGGTTTTCTTTAGATATAAAGACATCCTCCTGTCAGCATAAAGCTATAAAGGTAGCAAAGTATTAAAAAGAATCAATTGCCCACAGTTCACTCCTGGGACACTAGGGAGGAATCATCTGGAGGAGAGGACAAGGAATGTTCCCAGAGCCAAAAGCAGACCCTGGTCGGGAGAGGTGGAGGCCAGCCAAGGCTACAGCGAAAAGAGCAGAGGTGTAGTGAGTTTTTCCAGGGGATGCCCCACTGCCTGGATGCAAGAAACTTCAAGGAGCTCAATGCCAACCTGCACTATTCAGTCACTGAAGTTAACCAGAAATTCCACCTGCTCTTCCCATGAGCCTGCCTGCCCCACCTGATATCTTCCTCACTGCAAGAGTTTCTCTCCCAGCCTGTGCCATTCTGCCTTTCTTTCTTCAGAAATATCACCCTGAACCCATAGGGACTGCAGGACAGCCAACAGCCCTGGAGGAGCCTGGAAGAAATCCAAAGCACTTTCATCTTCCCCAAATCACCCATGTCAGGTCTGGGATGTGAGGGAGGGTGCACAGGCTGTGGCAGAGCCAGAGGGTCTGTAGTGGTCATCCTGCAGGACTAAGAATCAGGGAGCTGAAATTAAAACATTTGGAAATCACAAGATGCCTCCTGCACTGCCACTAGTCCCCACTATTTCCTTCGCAGAACCTCATTTCTGTTCTGAGAAGTGAAGACACACTTTCTATCACTCAGGGCTGCTAGCTGGCTTGGCTTCTGATGGAAGCTGAGGGTCCCAGGGAGAATGCCCTGGCCCAAATGTCTTCCCTTTGGATGAGCTAAGGCCCACTGTTCTCGGAGCCATTCTTACCCACTAGTGCTTCAGCAAGAATGACCATAAAGTAAGTTCTAAGAACTTTACTTTTTTTTTTTTGTCAAGGCAAGGACAAACAAAAAGACACACACACAAAAAAAGTAACAACAAAAGAGTCAATTATCTTATTAAAAATAATAAATTCTGGCCTTTATAGTTTATCATATAAGTCTTATCATCTAGGCCCTTTTAAAGCTAACTGCTCACTTTTTCTAATTTACAATATGAACTATGTTGCCAAGCAAGAGATTTGCCATGGTGTTCCAAGTGAAAAAGGAGATTACAGTAGTGATGGTAACTGCTTCCTTTTGGTCTTGAAAACTTCTGTAAACTCTGTGGTAGAAGTAAATATCTGAATTAGTTCAAAACTGCCTTCTCTCCCTGATAACTCTGAATAAATTTATTTACCTTAAATAAATGCCAATTGCCATTATGTTTTTTTAACTTGGGAGTAATTGTCATTTATTTTTAATTCAATTTCTACTTATCTTTTGTATGTAAAATTGACATTCGTGTGTCTGCGTTTTTTCAATCTATAAGAAGCTTTAATAAATATAGTGCTGTGTAACTCAGGGAAAAATCTATTCTATTTCTGGGCATTTGACTGGCAGTAACTTCCTCTTTTATAACAAAGAACTTTTTCCAAACACCCCATCATGCTAGTGCTACTGACCTCTCATTACCCTGACTCATTAGGTTGGGTAAGTCAATCCAGTGAAGAAGCATCTATGCAGATGGGGGTTGACCAACATGTCCCTGCTACTGCTCCCTTCTTAGTTGTTAAATTGGAAGGATCTTAGAGTATATGGCTGTTGTTTTTGCTGCTCTGTATCCATTCTTCTTTCTTCTGTTAGCTATATCAAGATTATTCTTCAGGGAGTTAACTTTGTCCCAGGGATGCCACAGCTGAGCCTGTGTCTCAGGTCTGCTCACCTTCTGCAGTTCATCTGTCTGGCTGTAGTGATTGCTTCAGGGATAGGCACATGATCCAAGATATCCAGTATGTCTGCTCTAAATCATTAACTGTATAATTGGGGAAGAGACATGCTTTCTTCTGGTTGCTAAGCTAGTAAGAAGGACATAAGCCTAAAACTATTGAGGACAATCTTACCTCACAAAGGTGAGCCTACTAGAATACAAAGCCCTGAGCTAATCAAAACTGATGACGGAGACACATTCCTAATAAAATTGTCAGGGAATATGGATTCAGCCATTATTTTCCCCTGGACTTCTGAGTTATGTGAATCAAAAATTATCTTTTTTTCCTCTTATGTCTCTTTGAGTTGCATTTCTCTCACTTGGAACTAAGTCAAGTCCTATTTGATAAGAAAGATAATGAATCAGAGACATTCTAGTCATATCTCAAGGATTCTATAATAAATAAAAAAATTAAATTACTTTGTTATTCATTTCAGAAAATAGATTACACAGTGTCCATAATATTATATATTTTTTGTGCCCACAACGGACATTGATGATTAATTAATATGTTGAACTGTGGGTGTTGAATGGAGCCACATCATTGCACTCCAAGAAGTTGGGGTGGCTTCTAAAATGGTCCTGTCTTGTTTCCAGTGTCTTCTTGGTCAGAAAAAAAGAGCTATATCTTGGGGATCAACAGTTACCTCCAAGTATCACTTGCTTGCTACTTGTTTGCTCTGAGTGGTCAACACCCTCTGATCTCAAGGGCCATGAAAGATACTACAGTCTTTCTCTCTCAAATCCTCCTCTGCTTCTACCCTACATTCTCTGACTCCTTAAATTATCCATTAGGACAGCAATTTTGTCTTTACATCTCAATGGTTGTTTATAATATATGTATAAAGCATTCATGAAAAACCTACAATAGTATCCTTTGGGGGAAATTTCTGGAGAAAATTGAATGGTCAAAGAATAATAGCAGATTTTTCTAGTGTTTATAAAGTAAAGGGCAAGAGGGCTAGAACTAGGGAAGTGGTGACTGGAGAAAGAGGAAGAGGGGGATAATAAGGGGGAGAATGCCGCTTCACTGAAGGGAAGGGTGACATACCCAATGCCAGCTTAGCACATACTATTTGGTACATTGGCCATTGGCACTTAGCACATTATATCATTTAATTTGCACTATTTAGCTCATTTAGCTCCAGAACTCATGTTCTTGCAGCTCACTTCCAGCCCCCAAACTTTTTTTTTGGGGGGGGTCTGGATTCATTTCTGGCATGAACCAACCAAGTGGGTCCCAAATTTGGGGTATGAAGATTCAGAGGCATAGCATCCAGAGAGCAACACAGCAGCGCTGGCCCTCTCTGGGAAGAACATAAAATAAAAAAATACATATTTGATTTTAAAACTTTAGTATTATTTGATGGTGATATTTTTGGTTGTAAAGTTGTGGAGAGCCCCAAGAATGAACTCAGTCTTTTCTTTGTGACAACAAAAAATTTGGTTTACTTGCTGGGAAAATAGCTCTGAAACAGAGAAGGACTTACATGGACTGAAGCTTCCTAGACCAGCTTAGCACATTTTTGATGTCTGGTACCTTGGCTGTTGGCACTTAGCACATTATATTATTTAATCCTCATGCTTGGCCCTAAAAGCTGTGTGTGTGTGTGTGTGTGTGTGTGTGTGTGTGTGTGTGTGTGACCAGTGTAGAGTTTCAGGGAAATGATTTCCCAGGGAGGTTTTAGTTCTCTCCTGGTTTGAGAGTGCTGTTGTCAAGCTGTCTTTGAGACAGCAGCATGAAGAGCCAGACAACCTTTATTTAAGCAGTTGTTGTTTTCGTCTGACCCAAGGTTAGTCTTAGAAAAGTTCTTCCTGCACAATTATTTCAGAGCTACCAAGAGAAAATTCCAGGCATATCTAGGCCTTCTTATGGTTATTATATTTCGATACGAGACTAAATGTGACCTTACTTAACTATTCATTCTATCAGAAAGGAGTCTAATGCCCACAGCTATTATTTTCCAGCAGGTTCTTTCAGAAAATTTTTTTAATGTATTCTAGCAAAAAATACACACTCTTTAGTCTGAAGCACAATTATAGTGCTGTATTAGTATCTAACACTATGTAACTAATCACTCCCAACAACTTAGAGTCTTAAAACAATAAACATTTATGATCTCACAATTTCTAGGAATCAAGAATTTAGGAGTGGCTTAGCTGAGGATTCCAGCTTAGCAGCTCTGAAAGGCTGCAACGAAAGAATCAGTGAAGGCTCCACTCCTCTCAAGGCTTAGCGTGGGGAGCACCTCCTTCCAAACTCACTCCTCTAGCTATTGAGAGGCCTTAAAAGATCTGCTTCCAAACTCACCTGTGGGGTGAGCCTCTCAACAGGGCTGCCCTACAAAGGGCAGCTGGCTTCCATTACTGCAGTGATCCAAGAGAGAAGGGAGAGCCCACAAGACAGAAGTGACAGACATTTTGGAACTTGCTATTAGAAGTGACATCCTATCACTTCTGCCATATTCTAATCCTTAGAAGGAAGTCACTAGATCTAGCCTACACTCAAGGAGAGGGATTGCACAAAAGTTGAATATCAGGAAGGATTATTGGGGGTCATCTCAGAAGTTATCTACTGCAAGCCCTTCACAGACAGCTTATGTCTGGAGACATTCTTGGTCACTGTAGGTCCTGCAGGAAAATGGTGTAGGTATTCTAGGTGGGTATCAGTAAACTGTAGGTTTGGGTCTAGGAATAGTATGTTACAGGGATTGACATCAGACTCTGCAGGACTTGTGTGTGTAAGTGTGTGTGTGTGTGTGTGTGTGTGTGTGTGTGTGTGTGTGTGTATGAGAGAGAGAGAGAGAGAGAGTTTGGGCTTAGACCTGTGGACAGTGAAGGATCACTATATGTTTTTGAGTAAGGTTATTATCAATATGATGAAAAAAGTATTGCTTTAAGATTATTAAACTGGGACAATGAAAAGGAAGGGTTTCTATGTTGTTGGGGTGTAGCGTTCTTGGGCTGTGGGTGGGTAGTGAGAGATGACATTGAAAATATAGAAGGAGGCCATATTACAAAGCTAAGGAGTCATGGAAATTTAAATTGAGAAGCTATCTTGACCCATTAAAATTAATGAAGAGAACTTTGCATTAATACAGGCATGATGAAATGTTGAGAGCCTGGATTGGGCTGGCAGCCAGGACTCTATTCCTGTTACTTAGCTCAGAATTGGCTTTAAAAAATGATTAGGTGGCTCTGAATGGTGATAAATGAACATTTCTTCAGATCTGGGATCTAGTTGAATATCCAATCTCAGACGACATTGCATAGGAGTAATAATGCACACCTATATCCATATACTGTATACAGACTAGTGTTTGGGGTTGATACTCTCTTCTTTTAGTAATGGAAAGGACGCCCTGGAAAATCCTTTTCTGAGGCTTAGGTCTGTTTTACAAATGCCATTTGATAACTATACTTTGTTCCTTTGATTAAGAGACTGTCTTCTAGATTAGTTAGAACTTAAAGGCTTTAAGATAGGAGCAAGATGATGTAATTTAGTTATGATCCAGAAATTTGAATCTATCTAGAAATGTTTGAAATGTAAGATTATGATTGATTTGTAGTAATTTAATTTAGAAAACTTGTTCCATTACTTGTGCTTGGGCTTATTCTTCATAGGAGTCATTAAAAGAAGTCTTCCAGGGCTCTCTTTTCCAGGTGACTAGGCATATACTTCAGTCTGTGTGATACCTACAACACAAGAGCCCACTGGCAGAATTGCTTTGACAAGATTGACCTAGGTCCTTCATTAGGTCCTCCTTCTTACCTGGAATGGTGGGAGCTGTCACTCTCCCCTCTCTCCTGGAAAACAAATAAACAATTAAAAAACATTCCATCCTTTTTCTTCTCTTCTAAGGTGGCTGGGCTGATGCATCAAAGCTAGGTTTATCTGGACACACTTGGTAAGTTTCTATTCTCAGCAAAACAGCCAATTTGTTTAGATAGTGCTTCACAAAGTGTGGTTTCCATGCCAGCAGCATCAGCATCATCTGGGAACTTGTTAGAAATGTAGATTTCTGGACTCCAAACCAGACCAACTGAATCAGAAACTCTGAGGTTGGGGCCCAGCAATCTGAATTTTATTGAACCTTCCTAGTGGTGATTTTAAAGTTAGGGGTTTTAAAGTAAAGAGATGCTAAAGTATGAGAATCACTGGGTTAGAGGAAAAACTTCATTCTGAGTTCCATCTTTGAACTGGGGGTGGGGGGTTGAGTGTAAAAGCAGACCAATGGATCTCTACATTTGTTGTGGCAAGAAATAAAACAATACAATCATCATCAAAGAGTCAATTACAAGCAACATCCCAGAAAGACCAAGCATGGATAATTGGATTCAATAATGAGGGAATAAGCTCTCTGGGAATTCCTGCTCAAAGCTGTTTGGGGATATTTCTGACACAGAATTTTGCATGCCATACGGGAATATTCTGCACATTGAAAAAGGATACAAGTTGATCAGCAATATTATGTTTACTTATCAACAAACACAATCTGTGGCTCCCAAAGCTCCCAGCAGCCAGCTGTAGCTGGTCAGCCCTGCCTGGCTACATAAATCATGAGTGTTGCCTGTGGGCTGGAGTTTGCTTCTGTTTGCCGGTCGCTCTCCCCCTTCCCTCTTTAAAATGAAATACTAGCCAAATTTAAATGTAGAAAGAAAAAAAAAACTCATCTTTTTCTAAAAAATGTTATTGAGACAGGTTTCCCAGGATCTAAGCTATTCTCTGGCTGCAAATATACCTTTGGAAGGGGTATAGCAGGGCCTCCCCGTGCAGGAAGCAAACCAGCTGAGTGCACCTCATACAACAGATAAGTCTGAAGAAGTCTGAAAATCAAACCTTTGAAAATCAGACTGCTTTTTAAATTTAGTGAGGAAATTGCCATTTAAAAGGAATTTCCCAGCAGATCTTTCGCCAAGAATATAATTATTTCATTATTTATTTCTTACTAAAAAAAGAATTTCCATATGCAATAAAGGCTCAAACAGAATTTTCAAGAAATTGGGAGGTTCTTGTTCTTTCTTTCTTTTTTTGACTGACAAGGCTTAACTAAAAAAAAAAAAAAAAAAGCCTGTTTTCAACTTTTTTTGAAAATGTAAAATACTTAAAGTTGAGTTTTTATAAATTAGTGGGCAGTAGAAATAATCAAATCTTTTTTGGTGATTAAAGGCTTTGTAGCACCTTTCTATCATGTGTAGAGTGTTATAAGATTAGGCTGAATTTGTGCTGACTGTAAAAGGGTACACTGAAAATTGGTTACTGGAATATTGGAATAAATTCCTACTACTTTTATTTCTTTTTAGTTGGTATTTTACTTAAATATTCAGCAGAGAAGAATATTGGTTTACTCAGAAACTTTTTGCTGTTTGGGTCCTGGTTGCATTTTAACAGATTACCTAACAAGAGTGTATTTTCTAGGTTTAGAAATAATAATAAATAAAAAATGAACTGATTTAAAATATCTTTGGGTTTAACATGAACTTATATTCTCACTGAAAAAAAAAAATAGTAGTTGTCTAAGCCAAGTGGTTTTTGTTTTAACATTTTGTTGTTAAGATTAAATTAGAAGCGGTTCACAAGCTGACCCTGTGACTTGGGGCTGCCCTCTGTAGATGAACCGGATGGGAGAATTCAAGTTGAGAGCCTCACTCACTAACCTATACTGGGATTAAATTAACTTCAGCAAAGTTTATTATACTTTTACTGTGATTATTAGTCCCAAACTCTTGGTGCCACAGCTCCAGCCCTCAGAGAGTTCACAGTCTAGGTTGGGAAACACTAGTGAACTTGCAGGGTCCGGGAGACGGAAGTGGGGAGGAATCGGGAGGTGGGTTCAACCAAGAGAAGTGTAATTTGGGAATCTTTAAACCTGTTTAGTTGGTGATGGGTGTGGATGCCACTGAAGAACACTATGGAATGCTGATTCGTTTTATTTCACCACAAAAATGAGATTTAATCTTGCAAGCAGAAAGCATGACTATTTAAATCTATATATGTACTGTAAAATTACAACTGTGAACTCCCAGGCCCACAAAAATAACTCCAAGCTGTTGAGCTAAGCAGGATAGGCTGTTTCCTCATTTCTCTGTTCATGTTAATACACTACTCGTTAATTCATTTTGTCATCTGTAAGCACTTGTCGCCAGACAAGCAGTAACAGGTGCCAAAAGCTGAAGGAAAGTGAAGACTTGAGAAAATTCTATCCATTAACTTAATTTAAAACTCGATTTGGTAAGTGATGATGATCTGTCAATTTCTGTAGCAGCTCAGAGGACCCCAAGGGTCTGTTGGAGGGTGTGGGAGCATCTGAGGTAGAGAGAGAATGGGTGCTGCTGTCCAGAAAGATTTACTGTCATTTCTGCCTTGACCAGGAAGTTCCTTCAGAAAGTAATCCCTCCTGGGGGCAGGACAGGGATAGAAGTTCCTGAATAGTAGAGATGTACCTCTCAGCTTTATAAGGTCCCTTAGCTCCAATATTGCTTCAGAGAGTAGCTGCTCAATAACTGAATTGTTGAATGGCACTGAAAGCTGAAATTTTGGACATTGTCTCCCTATAAAGCAATGTTATCATGATTATTAGATATAAACAACATAGTGTTAATAATAAAAGAGATACAAATGGATAAAATCTGTTTATGGGTTGATCTTGGAAGTTATCTTCCTGCTTATGACATTATTTATACAGAGTGGTGATTTTTTACTTTTTAAAGATTCAGTTAGCAAATATTTATCTCAAGATTCTCATGTGCCAGACATCTCTGGACACTCTGGGTCTCACTTTCCTTTTGTGTTAAATGAGGATAAAAATGGTTTTTAATGTCATAAAATTGTCATGAAGATTAAATAAGTTATAATATGTAAACTGCTTCAAAGAGCACCTGACTTACAGAAAGTGCTTAATAAATATTAACTAGACATTTTCCATTGTATTGTACAATACGATACAGGCATGTTCCCTTTCGACATGGAAATTTAAACAAACATCTTTCTAGAACAGAATATCTTGGTGACTGGGGCCTGTCTATATTATTAGAGATTCTTGGTCTTTAAGGCATCAGCTGTTCTCCTGTATTCGGGCTGGAATGCCCTGAGAGCAGTTGGTATTTGTGCAGTTTGACTGGTAAGCAGAGCCCTTCATACTTTTTACTAAGGCTGAAGGATGGCAGAGCAGGGAAGTGGTAGAGACTGCCTGGCTGCTTCTGGAAATTCTAACCAGTGGCCTTGACCCAGGGGAATTTGCAGCTCTACTCCCTGCATGTTTACTTGATGGCAGGGGAGGGGCTAGAACCACAGATGTGAGAGCTACAGGCTTGCATGCCTATTCTCAGAGGCTTTTAGTTTTGTAAACATGTGGGTCTCTTGCTGCCTGCATAAATCCAGTAAAAGCAAAGTCTGATATCTTGATATAAAGACTTTCTGGTCTGACCTGGAGGAAGCAGGCAAGGGAAAAAAATTTGACTTCTTTACTTTTCAAAATATGTTGAAGTCATAGAGTGAGCTTCTTCAATTATAAAGTTCCAGAATTGTTTTGAACATCCTAAAGCAAACACACCAGCTTCTGAAGCTGTCAAAGAATTGAGATGAAGTTTTTACATGCTTCCTGAGACCAAGCCTTGCATAGCTCAAATTAGTCCCAAGTGAATGGAAGGGCCAAACAATTACACTTTCAAGCTGTTAAATATCTTGGTAAAATGAAGCTTATTAATGCCTGAGTAGCACCAAGGTATACAGCTCTGACAAGCTTAACATGAACTGTGACCAGGGTAAATGGGAACTGTCTTTTGCAGAACAGATGGGCGACTGTCCTCCACACTGAAACTCATTTCACTGTTTGGAGGCTACTTTTGTCTTTTCTGACTTGTCTTTCATAATTAGCGCCTCTACCTTCAAGGGACCTCTTAATTTTGGTTGGAGTCTCCTTAAATGCCCATTCTTTATCTTATATTGTGATAGAATTATTTTCATCCATTCAACAACTTCATATGTTTTTACTCTTAACTGGTTTACATGTTACCCATATGGACTTGGCCTTTTAGGGAAAAAACAACAAGTCTAAAAATATACAAATTTAGTTTTCAATCCTGGTAGGATTTGCAGAACTTTATCTTGTTAATTTAAAATTTTCAACTTAAAACTTGAATGAAGATTTACTAACAAGAAACATATTTATTTTCTCCTCTGCTCTCCAAGTTTCCTAAAAAGTAATGGTCCCAAGGAAAGCTTATGAAATCATCATTATATCAATATTTACTATAGTGAATAATGGGCATCTTGAAGAACTCCTAAGTCTTGCTTTGGTACCATCTTTAGTACAGAGCTTGAATTTAATTGGTCCTTCAGTTAAAGATGGGACATGAAACTGGTTTTCATCAACACAGGAAGCTGTTAGTATCAGCAACCCAAGGACTGGATGCTGCCTGTATTTTTTGAGCGACAGTGGGTGAGGGAGTGACCACAAACATGCAGGTGCACTTCAGATAAGGTCTCTTTTTATTATTAGATCTTTACAAGCTGATCATTGACATAGTGGTCCTTCAGACTTAATGTAGGACCAGTGCTTCAATTTGCAAATAATGTATAAGGGAGAAAAAGAGCATCTAACTTCTAAGATAATGTTTCCGTATTAGTTCATCTCAAAAGACTAGCTCTACATTAGGACTTTGATACTGCTATGTCAGTGGAATGTTCTCCAGAGTCTTAGAGGAGAGAGAAGTAGAAGTATGGGGCATGCTCCAATGGGAACTCACTGCTGTGCCTACTCCCACCATTTGATATGAACAGGCCAGCTGTGATGGTAAAAGAGACTTTGAGACATAATTGGAAGATGCTTGAACTCTGTGACTCACTTAACCAAGACAATTAAGGAAGAAGTACAATTACCTGTGACCCAGATTGATGACCTTCACTGAATGAAGAAAACTTTACCTGCCTTGAGATGAAAAGATTGAGAAAGAGACGGAGAGGCTGCATCATGCTATGGATTTACCACATTTGGATATCCCCATTTAATTCTAGCTGTGTGACATTGAACAAGTTGCTTAACCTCTCTGGCTTCCTTTTGCGCACTGTACAATAAGGATATATACATGAAGTTACAGTAAAAATAAAATGATAAACATAAAAGTCTCAGCCCAGTGCCAGGCACATAATAAACACTCAATAACTGTTGGTAGTATCCTTTACAGTTTTATGGGTATTTCAAGAATAAGAACAAATATGAAAAAGCAAATTGAAGAACAAGAAGAAAATGTGTACATTGACTCTATTAGGAGGTAAAATTAAGGTGACTAATATCTCACATGAAATTCACTCAAGATTTTGATTAGTAACTTCAAGGATAATGTCTCTTTTAGTTTTACTTTCTTAAAAGATAGCGTCAAACACAAAAGTCATTTTATATTAAAGGTTCTAAAGAAATAAAGAAATTGAAAGAAAACAGCATATGAGCATGACTATATTACAAAACAAATAGCAATCATGAGTGTAAAAATGCATTTACCTTTTTAGCTTCTCTGGGTAGATGAAATTTTATGACTATAGAATGGAAAACTCATTATTTTTACTATTTAATTTTTTGGTCTAAAAAAAGATAGGGTTATAATTAAACTATAATTTTTCAATATATTATACTCCTTTTTTATTTTAAAGC
Organism: Macroglossus sobrinus; assembly: GCA_004027375.1. NCBI lineage: Eukaryota > Metazoa > Chordata > Mammalia > Chiroptera > Pteropodidae > Macroglossus > Macroglossus sobrinus. The sequence goes on along the minus strand of PVKZ01000714.1, from coordinate 621,535 downwards.
TAGGTGGCTAATTATGCTATATTATTTATTTTTTATTTTATCTCTAGCATTTGTAAAGTATTTATAATTTTTTGAAGTATTTTTATGCTCTTTTTAAAATTCAACTCCAGAATAATCTTCTAAGGTAGTCAGAGCAAGAATGCTATTTTTTTTAAATGTATATGTATATATTCTGCAAATAAGAAACAAATAAAAGTTGTTAAATGACACAGCTAGTGAAGGCTGGAGTTGCCATGTTTGGATATTTATAGTTTGAAACAGATGATTTAGATTGATCTTCCCAACAATCCTTGATGTGAGGCAGAATACTTTTTTTAATCTCCATTTTACTCTTTAATCTCAACCACTGCGTTTTTCTATTTAATCGTACAACTTTATTATCAAAGTTACGTATAAACTATATTCAATTTTTTGGAAAAATATTGTCTTCGTATTCAGTCTGATTATGTGGCACCTGTATACTATTTCTAATGAATAATTCTTACTGTTAAATTGAAGTCAGACCTTCAAAGTATCTAATTTACTGACTATTTGGGTAGATATTATAAACTCTAACCTCAAGTTGAGTGAATACTGAAATTTTCAGTCATCCAGATATCTTTAAACACTAGATGACTAAATATATATATATATATATATATATATATATATTAAATTTTCATATAGACATGTGGTTCATGTAGATATGACTTGAATGATGAAAGCTTGGGAATCAGTTCTGAATGCCACAATGAGTGCCCGTTGGGTTTGGATGCTTCCTTTTGAGGAAACTTTCACTCTTCAGAGCCTGGCCATCCTTGGAACCTGCTGGAGGACAAATATTCATCTGCTAGCCCCCGGTGGGCTAGTGTGGCTTAGCTGGTGTGGCTTTCATTTGTTCCTGCAGAGGATTCGTCTACAGGATCTGTTGAAAACTGCAATGAGAGAAAAGAAGCAACATTAAGGCAGCTGGCTTCCTGCCTAAGGCAGACTTTAGGGAAATCCTTTAAAAAATAATCCTGTGAGTAAGTTTGAGATATCATTCAGAAATAAAGAATATTTGCTTCTTATATTATGCTACTTTGGAATGTACTCTTTTCCTGTTGACCCCTGCTCAGCCTGGATCAGTTGAGTCACTTAAATGAAGGGAATTAAACAAATGAAAGTGGAGCAAATATTTATTTTTTTTCCTGATTCAAGATAAATAATAAAACAGTCACCTCTTTAGCCTTTAGTAACTCCTTAATTTTTGCTTAATGAACATCTGTAACTTTTATGGCCTGTAGCATTTTCTTTGAGGTTGTTCACCTTGTATTGTACTATTTCGCTTATCTTTTTAATGCACATTGCCTTGCTTTCCCAATTAAACTGAGGAATAGGACACATTTTACTGTTGTTGAGTTCTTACATATTTACTATGGTAATCTACAATGGTTACTGCTAGTAATAAATACAGATTCTCTCTTGCAGAGTCTGATACTTTCCATTGCCTATGGTGGGAATAGAGTGTATCACTTTCCTAGAAAGATACTTGTGACTGGTATGTTGCCCGCCGATGTGTGTAAACATGGATGAGTTGGAACAAAGAGGCCAGAAATTACTTAGATAAATAGATTTAAGTTAAATTTCAAAAAGTTACACCATTCATTTGCTTAAGAGTTCTAGTTAGATTCATCAATTCTATAAGAGCCCACACTGAGTTCAATCATGTAAGAACATTTGAGTTTTTTCTCCCGTGTAGTTAGCTCAGTACATTTTAGAAACAAAATTAGATTCAGAAATTCTGTTGGAAGACAAGATAAATTGTATAGCTGCAATCTTTTTTTTTTTTTTTTTTTTTTTTTTTTTTTTTTTTTTTTTTTTTTTTTTTTTTTTTTTTTTTTTTTAGAAAAAAAGATGAAAGGAAGATCTATTTAATGAAAAGACCAAGAAGCAGTGAGGCCAAGAGAGCCACACAAACTTCACTTGGTAGCCTAAGTAAATAGTACCTTTATTACTTCTCAAAACAAGTCACACTTGAGATGATAATCATACACAGAAAGCTGCTTCAGCTCGCAGCACTAACAGCATCATACCTCTACTTCTCCACCTGCCTCTCCCGTGCTCTTTCCAAACTCTGGACTTACCTCCATTTTAGTGGGGGAGGGGGATCTTGACTTGTGTCAGTGAATGTTATAACGTCAGCCAGTCATTCCCAGAAATAGCAATTGAGAAGATCTGAATAGGGAAGGAGACTTTTCCTTCATTGGTTAATCACTGAATCAAGTATTTCTTCTCTTTATTCAGGCAAAGAGAAAGATTTGGCTTCACTAAGTCCGTGTGTGTGTGTGTGTGTGTGTGTGTGTGTGTGTGTGTGAATTCATCTAAAGAGCAGCACAAACCATTCCAGGGATTTTAAAAGAATATATACAGTAAAGTGAAAAATGGAGGCAATTACTATATTTGGGTAGTTTGGGTTAACTTTTTCTCAAACTGTACAGATAATATATATATATATATATATATGAATATATAAGATAATTGTCTTATTTTGCCATGCTATGTAGTTTGTCTACATAGAATAATTAACTTTAGCAAACCTAAGGAAAGCCATGAATAGAAATACTACCCCTCCCCATGTTATGTTCATAATGACATTTAAGGGTTTTAAATTTTAAGATATATTTGCATACTGTGTATGCCTCTAAAAACAACTTCACTGTGTATATAAATGCACTTGTTTTTGAAGAACCCTGAAATATCTACCTACCCAAAATATCTCTATTAGACCTCGCATCACCTTGGTTGGAAATTCCTTGCAATAGCAACCAATCTGATCCCCAGTTAGTAATTTGCTGAGTGAACTTGCACATCTTCTAAAGCACCTTAGACTCAATTTCCTCATTTGTAAATTGAGGGGGTTAGATGAACTCTACTTTCCCTGGTCTGTGTTTCCATGTTCCCGCCTTTCTCACACCAAATAACTTAGGTTTGTGTTTAGTGTTTTCTGTATTCAACTTGCAAGGTAATATAGATAACTTTAATTATACTGCAATCAAAATGTCACTTGTAATCTTAGGAAAACAGATTCTAATTGACTAGGACTGCCTTTAAGCACTTTCTTATCAAAAGACTATTCCTTATGCAAATCTCTGATAACTTTTCCCTACAGGGCTCAAAGAAGTTTTTAACCTCTACTTGGACATTTTTTTTCAGCCCTTTACGTCTTCATTACCCTCTATGCTTCCAACAGTTGATACAGAATAGCCTCCATTTTAACAGGTCTTACTTTTCTTCTTTAAGTTCAGATAGTATAAATATAGTCATTTTTTCCACTTATATCATCTTGAACTGAGAGGCACACATCTGTATCCTAAGAAAGAGTTAACTTAATTATCGGGGAAGCAAAGACAAGCTTGAAATCTCTGCTTCTCACTGTTGGCCTTGTGGCCTTAATCCCAGAAATTCTCAGCTGCCTCTGTCTCCCTCAGTTTGCTTCTAGCAACAGCAGTTGTGCAGTGAAAAAAAAAATACACACCTAAACACACACACATACACATGTACACAGATTTCATGAGGTTTCTCCTAATATGAGTAAAATACCACCTAATGGGTGCATTTGGAAGAGGAGGAGGTAATGAGGCGACTATCAACTAGCTCAAAGTAAGGATGAAAAAGGAATTTTATGGAAAATAACCTCACAGGGCCATCTGATCTAAATTCCTAACTGGGCAGGTCATGGTGGGTGGTCACGTTCCAGGCATATATTTTCTTTAGTAAAAAGCTTATCTTTGCCCTAAGCAAGCCGTATTTACTCTTTCTGCGCTTCTAGACTAACACACTTTTGAAATGCTTCTTTTCAGACCCCTCCTTCTAAAGCTGGCTACCCTCAAGATAGCAAAGAATCTTAACTACACTGTCATCAGATCCTGCCTTGCTTTCTTCATGTAATCTTCCTTACGCCCCCTCCTTAACTTCAAATGTGTAAAAGAAACTGCAGCACTGTTATTCTCTGAAGTATTTGAGAGATTGCTCCCCAACATATGTAGTCAGTTTGAGTCAAATAAATTTATAAAAATTTTCTACTGGTTTGGAAGTTTTTTACATTGACAGAAGCCTGAAAGTAAGTCTTACCTTATAGTTAGTTATATTTCCACATGGCACACAGACATTTATGGAGTATCCACCATGTGTTAGTCAGAAGCTAGGTTCCAGGTAAGAGGTATACAGAGCTAAATTCTGTGCTTCTTGAATTCAGTTTCTAGCAATGGGGCTCCCCCAACTCCTGAAATGCCTCTTCATTCAAGTACCATTAAAAGTACAATCCAGGAAAAACTTAACCAAGTTTGGTCTTGAATAGCACATGATTCCCACCTGGAACTGTAAATAGCCTCAGGTTTGTTCAGAACTTGGCTTTTATACAGACACCTCAAGTTCCAGCTCAATGAAAGGTGAGCAGGCCTTGAGCACGCTCTCAGCAGTTCAAGCATGAGCTTAGAAAAGTAATAAAGTGGACACCCAGATAAGGACTGTTGATTAAGAAACCTTTGTATAGCTCCCTAAAGATGATTGCAAAGAAAAAGACATGTCCATCCTCCCTCTCTTTTTTTCTTTTTTTCCTTCCTCCCTTCCTGCCTCCCTCTCTCCCTCCCTTTCTTTCTTTCTTCCTTACTAAACTATAAGTATTAGTAAAAGTTGTTAGTCTTTCCAGAAGAATAAGTGCTCCTCTCACAATCGCGTATTCTTTATTAATCAGAATGAGACAGTAAAGTATAAAATACATCATAGCGACAGCCTAAGAAATCACTCAGAATTTCTCCACTCTGTGATCCACTTTTACAAGTGACAGTTTAGAGGCCGACAATTCTGGGCAACTCTAAAGTAAGGTACCATCCCAATTCAGCAGTTACTTCCAATGAGACCTTAGTGTTCACTTTACGGCTGTTAGTTGAGTATTTGTACAAAGTGATGTTGTCATTGCTTTCCAAATGTTTCTGCCAAGTTTATTGTGCCAGGAGCTCTTGAAGGTTTTACTAAAACTTACTTTAAGACATTGTGTGTTTTCCCTCTGATGAGTGATTTAATCTGATATGTTAGGGGAAATCATTTTTTTTTTTCAGAACGATTTAGCATCTTAACAGTAATCCTTTACTTGTCATTTTAACTTGCTTTTTAAATGAAAAGATTTTACCTTTATCTCTCTTTTATTGTTTTAACTTAATATTTGTTTTAATCTTAATTTAGGGACAGAACTCTAATCTCTTCCATTTATTTGAATTTTGGGGGAGTGGGTGAGTATTGTTAAAGGGGATGAGTTTCACAAAATATGACCATAGACTACAAAACAGTCCTAATGAGAGTAAAAAGAACTCATTTCAAAGCCCTTATTTAAAACTCGGTAAATTTTACTCTTTTTAGGAAACCTTCCCTAATATATAAAGTAATGAGTTGGAGAAAAAGATTAACATAATCTTTCTAAAAATATTTTTGAGTTTTTTTATTTTGTGACTTTTGTAAGTTTCCACTCATAACATAGATATATCATTTAAGACCAATAAATTATTCATATTTTTTCATCATAGTGTTTAAGCTTTTAGAATTCAAACATTTACATTTTGATCATGAATACAATACTCAATTCAATTTTGTTGGCCTTTGATACCTGAAGTAATCAAAGGTCCTAACTCTTCTTCTTATAAGATCTTCGTGTTTACACTGATTCTGGTGACTCAGGCTACTAATCAGTCATTTCCATTAATAAATAAGCAAGAAGGTAGAGCTAACCCACCTTGAGGACAGAAGCAATAGATGGGGTAATTATATTAACTATTAGGCCATGTGAAGTCTATGAAAGTTTACAAGGGAAATACATTTTTTTATTCATCTATTCATTTATTTCTTTATTTTATTTTATTTTTTTGCTAGTCTCCAATGCATAGCAATAGCCATTCTGGATCAGAGATTGGCTAACTATGACCTATATGCTACATCTGGCCAATTGCTTATTTTCATATAGCTCGTGACCTAAGAATGTCTTTTACATTTTTAAACGGTTAAAAAAAATAAAAAGAAGAATATTTTGTGAAACATTAAAATTATATATCATATTTATAAATAAAATGTTTATAAATAAAGTTTTAATGGAACACAGACACTTCAATTACTTATTGTCTATAGCTGCTTCATGCAGCCAAACCAGGGATCAGTAGTTGGAACAAAGACTACATGGTCTGCAAAGTCTAAAATATTTACTATCTGGCCCTTTACAGAAAAAATCAGCTGATCTCTGTTCTGGAAACTGGGATTCAACAGTGAAAAAAAATAGAAAAAGTTTCTGTACTTATAAAATTACATTCTAACTGGAAAACAAGAAAACAAATAAGTAAACAAGATAATTTCAGACCTTTGAATATATTATAAAAAAATGAAACAGGCTGATGTGAGGGAAAGTAAAGTCAGTTAATTTAGACTGGGAGGTAAAGGAGGCCTCAGTGGCAGTGGGGCTGAGAGGTGAATGACAAGGAGTCAGCCATGAAGGATCTAGAAAGAAAAGGCTCCCATCAGAGGAAACAGCAAGTGGTAAGTTTGAGGAACAAAGAAGTGTGGTTGGATGACTGAAGGAGTTGGGGAGTAGTAGGAGGTGAGATCAGGGAGGGAGCTAGGATTAAGCAGAGGCCAGATCACAGGCCTTTTAGGATGAGACAAGCTCTTATTTTATTTTATTTTTTTATGGGCAAAGAAAATTCTCTGAAAGATTTATGCACAGCAATGACATGATCTGAATTATATTTTAGAAAGATCAATTTGGCCACAGTGTGGAAAAGAGATTTTAGTGGAGGTCAAAGTGGAAGCAAGCAGTTAGCGGCTGTTGCAATTGATTCGGTGAGAGATAATGGTGGTCTGAATTAGGGGTGCAGATAGGGTGATAGAAGAAATGGATAACTTTAGAATTTAGCTTGGAGGTGAGATGTCAAAGCTTGCTGTGGAGAAAAGTGAAAGAGAAAAATCGAAGATTACACCGGGTATTGGCTAAACCGCTGACATTTACTAATGTAAATTATACTCAAAATATATAAACTTAAGTTATGTCTCAAATAGCACTTTGTATCCATCTAATGGTGTTTCTCATTTTTTTTTTCTATTAGAAGTATAATTGTGCATCAATTCCTTGGAGTTTTATTAATCTTATTTTTCTTTACTGTTTCTCATAAATGTAGAACATAAATGTCAACATCTACAAAGCATACTGACTAAAAGTACAGACAGGGAGCTTTACACTGGAGGTCCATGTATGGACATCTTTCAACAGAGAAAGAGAAGAGGTGCAAGTGGCCTTAAGACCAGCTTAAAACCATTTGTGATCTTTGTCTTACATAAGCGATCTGTGTTGATTTGTTGCTAATAAAACAATTAACTATTAAATATTCTTTTAACATTTTCATATTGATCTTAATTCCAACAGATAATTTGTAATATTGATTAGGTTGTTTCAGTCCAGACTATTAAGATATATAGTTGATATTTCCAGCCAAACAGCACTAACCTGTATTTTCCCAGGCTGTGGAAATGTTATGGTTTTCAGAAAGGAAAAACATTCCTCCCAGTTTTGTCAGCATGAACAAATATTGACAATGTGTACCTGCAGAAAATTATTGTGATAAAATTGGGGACATCATCTTACCAACACCGTCATTAAAAAGATGAGGAAGAAACAGAAAAAACTTTCCCAGAATTTCTTTCAATGTTCTATAAAAAGAAACACAGAACTTTTAACCTTCCCACAGATAAGCATTTTAGCTATACTAATAACTTATGACGATTGCACAACTTTGAACAGCTTCTTCACAGAGATGGTTGAAAAGATAAATGAACTTAGTGATAGAAAAGTTACAGTGATTGACATCAGTGTGTAAGTGTGTGTGTGTGTGTGTGTGTGTAAGTGTGTGTGTGTGTGTGTGTGTGTGTGTGTGTGTGTGAGAGAGAGAGAGAGAGAGAGAGAGAGAGAGAGAAGAGAGAGAGAGAAAGAGAGAGAGAGACAATGACCCTTGAATTTAGAATTGAGCAATTAGCTGGTTAATGATATCTTTTACAGAGACAGGAAACCTCAGCAAGAAGCCACTTGAGAAATGAGGGGGGTGACTTCAGTTTGGGGACTATGTTTAGTTTAGAGTGCTTGTGAATATCCATTGGAGACATGCAGGAAGCAGTTGGACATATGGCTTTGAAGTTCATAAAAAGACTGTGATTAAAGACTTGGGGGATTTTGAAATCTTGAGAATAAATAAGAAAGCCCAGAGAAAGAGTACAAAGCGAGAAAGGCTGATATTTACTCTCTAAGAGGCAGGGATAAGAAGATAAACTTGTAAAGGAGACTGCAAAGGATGAATCAGAAAGGTAAGTGGTAAACCAGCAGTGTGAGGAAACAGAAGCCACAAAAAGAATATTTGAGTGATCTGTAGTGTGAAATGCTGAAAAAAAAAAACAAGTGAAAAAAGACTAAAAATAGCCACTGAATTTATTCATACATAGACTTTGGTAATTTTCGTGAAAGCAATTCTGGTAGAATCGTGGCAGAAAACTAGATTACAGTGTATTAAAAAGTATGAGTGGGAAGAGAGAAGTGTAGTAATGCATTGGATAAAGGGGATGTTGAAAAGGTGGTCCTGTTTCCTGCCATAAGATTTGAGCTTGTTTATATACTGATGAGGAGTACAAAAGAAAAGAATAAGAAAGAAGGTTGAATATGTGAGAAGGAGGTATTAATTACAGAGCAGTGTCCCTGAGAACATTAGGCTAAAATTCATAGTACACAACATAGTTGAAGTATTGACTTTATAGAAAATGATGGATTCTGTTATTTTTCCAGTATAAGAAGAGAGAAAAAAAAGGGTTGCAACCAAAAGTAGCTCTGATCAATTTAATGGTCAAAAATTGAGAAGTTCCATTATGATGACTTTTTTTTTCTCAGTGGAGTAGGAGGATAAGTTATTGGATGGAAGCACCAGGTAAAGTGTCAGGTAAAGAGACTTTAGGAGAGGTGAGAGAGCTTAAAGCAGAGTAGAAAATGGAAGCATGGCTAAGGAATTCTCGTAGGTTCTTTGACAGCTAGGTTGGATGGCTCAGCTGAGAGTGGTGATCACAGATCTATGATAGCAAGTTGCCTATTGTTCCTTCTTTCTTATACCAGGCAACATTGAACCAAACCAAATAAGTCACATGCAAAAAGTAAACAGTTGAGTTCACCTAGGGTTGAGGCTTTGCCAAGGGAATGTCATGGAAAGACAATAGGGCAGAGGAATTTAGAGAATTTGCAAGAGAGGCATTAGAACGTTCAACCATGGAGTCTAGGTAGGATAATTATGGAAGTGATGATAGGAGAGGACTATTGGGCAAGGAAAGAGTAGAAGAGGACTGTCAGTCCTAATGAGATCCAGCCCTCTTTTGAGATTTAATATGCATTTGATAGATACTCAATAGTGTGAATATACAGATGCCTGCTTCCAGTTCCAAACACTAAAAGTCATTGGATTCTCACCCATATACCCTGTTCCTCTATTACAAGCACTATTCCAACTGAAGGGGTTAGTTTACTAGATCAGAATATATCACCCTCCCTCTGGACCTTTTGTCATAATATCCTGTATTTATGCCTATTTCATTCTTTTTTGCCTATTCAAATCTTACCCACCTTTTAATTTTATGCACAAAAATTCCAGCTGAGAAAAAGCAAGAGGGATAAAAAAAAAAATTCTCTAACATTTATTGAGTACCTATTATGTCCTAGGAAATTTACTTTTCACGTAAAGTTCTAATTCATGTGGGCATTGGAGCTCCCATCTTCCTTTTGAATGTGGGTTATCTTTATTGTCTTTAGCATTATATAGCATTCCTTTATGTTTACTTGTATTTAGAGATTTTTGTGTCTATCTCTTAACCTCATATTTGATAGTAATTTTTTTGATGGCTTAATTTTGTTGTATTCTCCATGGCACATTTTAGAATATATTAAACATAGCAGGCACAGATTCTTGCATAATTAAAACTATGAAAATACAGATAATAGACTAAAGAGTGTAAAAAAAAAAAGGAAAAGAAATGTGAATGCTGACTATCAACCCTTGTAGATTCGTGACTTATTCTGGAGATTGGAAAAATTTGAGAAATATTGCCCTAGTGTTCCAAAATAATTAATATACCTTCTGGAAGTGAATAATCTGTTGCTCTTGCAGTAGACTCAGATCTGATATATTTATTATGGAATGTCATAGCCAATTATACATAACTATTTCATTTGAAAAACAGTCAAATGTGATACAATTACAATAGGTAGAGACAAATTTCTTTTTAGCAGTTGCATTTACATATGTTTATGAGTCAATAATTTAATAAAATATAATTCAGTACTTGATTTTATTTTGAAAAATGAATATTCTATAATTTAGAAGTTTTACATTGAAAGTTTATATTATTTAGTAAAAATAGCATTTAAATTAGTCAGCTAAAAAATTTTCTTAAAGACTTGACCCAAATAAAAAAAGTGATGTTTATAAGTTGGATATTAATGCCCATAGTTCATATTCTAGCAGTAGCAGATTAACTTTTTGGAATTAAAACACAGGAAAAGGCTCATTAAAAATTTTGTAGTATCTCATTGAGAAATGGCTATAAATTTTTTTTTAATAAATCATAAAAACTTCTTTCCTTTTTCAAATTCTCTACCTACTTCATATTTAGGAGGTTTATAATATTTTTATATTTAAAAGCTAAACTTAATTTAAAGGCTTTGCCAATATAATGTTCATTTCATAGACAAATTAATTCAAGCATAGACAAGTTATACATGTCTGAGATTCTGCAGAAAATTTTTTCTAGAACCAGTAATAGAACTGGAGTTTCCTATTTGCAAATGAGGTAACTATTTTAGAACGAATATGTCATGTGTGTTGTGGGTAAATACAGTCAAACTTTGTTTTACAAAGATGAATAGATTGGTTTTTCTTCCTTTTTACAATGTTACCATCACGTTCTGTATAGAGCTCATCATTTTCTTTGTTAACTTCAATTAAGTTTCCTGAAGGAGTGTTCATTTTAATGAAACCTTACAAACCTTTTGTTATTTTAAATGCTTAGCAGTTGCTTGTCATAGAAGAAGAGGCTTTTTAAAATATAAAAAGTGACATATCATTGAGATGACAAAGCCTAAGCCATGTTATAATTTATATATATAGTGCTCTGATCCCTGGATATGCTGTAAGGATAGAGTCTGGTAGAAGCTACCAGAACATAATGATACCTTGTATTTGTAAAACAAGCGTTATGCCATGTTTTCATATACTTTATTTTACTTTTTAAAGTTACTTTCCATAATATAATAGAAACACATGCACATTATGTAAAAATTAGAAAATACAGACACATAAATAGATGAAAATAAAAGAAAAATAAAATAGCATTAATCTGAGTTAAAATCTTTGAATGCTCTGATGAGTATAGTTTTGTACCTCCATGTCTGTCTATCTGTCTATCTCTCTGTATGTGTGTGTAGTATAGTTCCATGTGATCTATCCATCTATCTATCCATCTATCATCATATATCTATTTAGATATATCACATTATATATACAAATTTGTACTTGTTGTACATATAATTACATTTTACATACCATTATGTACCAATAACTACATTTTTTTTATTTTGACATTTTTAACAGCTATATAGTATTCTATTATATAGGTATATTTTAATTCATTTAACCAGTTTGAACATTTGATTATTTCGAGCATTTTGTTATTACAATCAGCATACTGATAAACATCTTTTTACATACATGTTTCTGCACTTTCTTACTTATTTCTTTAGGCTAAATTTCCAGAAAAGGACTAACTAGGTCTGGGCATTTTTAATATTGATAGTTACTGCTAAATTATCCTCCAGAAAGTCTTATGATTTACATTCTGACCAAATACATATGAGAGTGGCTCTTTCCCTCACTAACAGAAATTAAGCTATTAATTTTCATTGTCTCACTCTCATCCTTTTAATAATACTGTCAGGTAGAGAGAACAGATTAGGAGAAATGCTAATGGTCACACATCTAGAAAGTAATAAGAAATGGAGTCAAGTTTTCTGACTTGCCATGCCATGTATTTCTTTTACATCCCATACTCGTTGCCATCGTGCTGTTGACAATAACTATTCCAAGTGAACTGTCAGGAAAGAACCTCAAGCAAGAATTCTTGCATGCTGCAGCCTGACTCATGTTTGTGCTGCTGGCAGTGCCCTGGCCTCCAGCCATCGGACTGTGGGTGGCACAACTCTAGTATTTTGAGAAAAAGGCAATGTTGTCACACTGCTTGTCCAGGCCAGCACTAAAGCCAATGGGAGAGGGAGAAGAAAAGAAAGTTAGAGGCAAAGAGACAGCTGAGAATGACCAAATTATAGACGTTGTAACAACATGTCCCTAAAACCTTTTGATTTTTGCCCTACACTATGAGTGAAATAATCCAACCCAGCCATATGATCTGAATATTTTTAAGTAATGAGTTTATTTTTATTATTACTTTTTTATTGTAAGATATATAAATAAGATTCTGTTTTTTGGTTTTCATTTATACAAAACATTCAAGAATTCAAGTACTCATAAGTGAAACAAAAGAGGTGGTGAAAAGAAAATTTCCTTTTCTATAGAAAAGCATAAGGTTTTTTTTTATCATATTATTGAGTAAATTTAACTCAAGTAAAAAAGATTGCAGAAAAATAACAATAAATGCAATTTTGTAGGTGTTTGTAAAGGTCTAAAAACTATTTAGCTATAGAATTGTGTAAAAAAAAAACTTATGCAGAAGGGATATTTGTTAAGGGCTCTTAAGTCAGGTATGGTACTAGTAGCTATGAGGTTAGTGAGATAAAATAGTTATAGGCTCTGTTCTCAGGAGCATCCCATCTTATAGTGGCAAAAAGACCACCCCAGGATGATTTTCTGACCACTAGTCTTGATTTATTTACTCTTGTGCTTCAACATCACCATTATTTTCCTATTATTAAACTTACTTCATAAGTTTAATGAAGTTATCTACTTACATGTCTGCTGTACCCACGAGATTGTGAGCTCACTGAGGGCAGGAATTGTGCCCTGCTGCTTACTGTGTTCACCATGAGAGACTATGTAGAAGAGAAGTCATAAGAACTTAATGGAAAGAAGGAAATTATACCATAGAAAACATATTTTACCATTTTGGGGCAGGAATTATTTTTGATCATTACATTCACTTCCTTTCAAAAATATCAGACTATAACTTTCATATTGATCCAAGTCAATTTATACAACATTAAAAATATTCATTTTTACTAATTTAGGAAACAAGCAAATCATTTAACTTATGACCTCAATTATTCTCATCTACAAAGTAAGTGTGTTAGACCAGACCAGTACTTCTCACCAGATGTTATAGAGATCTATATTCAGAGAGGGGGTGGGATACATCAGAATCTTCATTAGAATATTTGTGGTTTGTAAAAACATACTATCATTATATAATTTTCTGTAATATTAAAAAAAAAAGAAAAAATAATTCTGAAAAATGTTGATTCTCAGGTTTCTCAGAGGTTGGGAGATAACTTTTCCCATGTTGCTATATAAGAATTTCTGGGATATGTGTGGGAGAGGCCATGATTTACATTTTTTTGTTTGTTTGTTTGTTTTTCAATGAGTTAAATAAAGGCAAGAGACACTTCATTAATCCCAAGAAAATCACCTAGGACTCCATCATGGTTGACACAACTTTATTTTTCTTTGGATATGTTGGAAAATTTAGTCACCTTTTTTTAAAATTTATTTTGAAGAGAGGCAAAAACTATAGAACATTTTAATACTAAGTTCAGAAAGATAAAGAATAAAAAAAAAAGGACCAGACTGAGTTATAAAAGTGTTGATACTTAATATAGGAATATTAAACTGTTGTTACTTCCTAGGCTCACCCATGTGGTCAAGGAAAGGCTGATAGGCCCATCTGGGCTACTTTTATTCTCCATTTCACCTGTGTGACCTCAGATCTGCAGAAGCAGAACTCATTTGTCCTGTTTTGTGTTTTTTTTTTTTAAGCTCTGATTCTAAATTAATATATACCTTTAGACTAAGTTAGAGCATTGTTAAATTTGGGGCATAGTCTACAGCTTTAGAGTCACAGTTTTTTTCTTTGACATTTAGACCTAAATCCTAAAGTCACTCTGTTAATTCAGGTCCTTGGAAAAGCATATGTCAAGATGGAATCAGATGGGCAGGGGATTTATTGGGGAAAAGACTTAAGAAGGAAAAGAGGGATGGAGCATGAGTAGATAAGGAGCGGCTTTAGACCTTAAAGCAGGCTGTAAGAGGAGAGAAAGAAGGGAGAATTGGGCTAGAAGGAGCCTCAGATCAAAACGCAGTTCTGATAAAGTCTCGACCAGGCTAATGGGGATCCCTGCATTCCCTGAGCTCAAATTTCCCGGTAAGGATCTCCTACTTCAGGCAGAAGTGGCCTGGGCCTACTACCCTCTATTGTGCTTTATCATTGTCAAGGAGCAGCCAGTGGAAAGCATGACCTGACTTGAATGCTGCAGAGGATACAAGGGTGTGGCAGTTTAAGACTGTCAGTCAGCTATGCTCCTGCAGCAGGTCCTCTGCAAAGGAGAGGTGAAAGGCCATGGTCAACAAAGTACCCAAATCCCAGGAGACTCAGCAGAACTTTTCAGAGGTTATTGGCATTATTCTCTCTGCTCTTCACTCTCATTGCCAGCCCAGTTCATGGCTATTTATTTCATTCCCAGACTCTCAATTCTCACAGAGCAAGTTTAGATAGGGAAGCTACAACTCTTGAGGCTCACTTTTGTGTATTTTTATTTTCTACCCAATAAAACATCCCTTTTACAAAATCCTGATTTCATAAACATCTTTGTGCTGAAAATCTCAGCACAGTGTTAAATACAGAGGACCCAAGATGAATAAGACACCTCAGTGGGTGAGGGATAGTGTATATATATTCGCAGAAATTTTAATAAGATGTCAAATAGAGGAACAAACTGGACACAGAAGAGGTCTATCATGACAAGAATGGGAAAACCCTGATCAGAAACTTTAAGAACAAATACATTTTACTCTGACTGAAAAGGCAGACAGAGGTAAATCCAGACAGAAGTATAAAGAATGGACTATAAGAAATTAGGTGTTCCTGGAGGATAAAAGGAAAGACTAACGAGATAGAATCCAGATTTATACTTGTGAACTTGTCCTTGATTGTGTTAACCATGGTCACATGTGCATTTTACATGTGTGGCAGGGGTTTGGGATGGGCAAGATTAGAGAACAGCAAGAAGCCACTGCCTATTGAATATTTATTTTCATCCATTTACTGATGTCTCTGCCAGAGGACAGGAATCCTGGGAAAAGACTGCCTGATTTATACTCGAAAGACTTGTGTTCCATCTCACCATCAGGGTTTACCATAGTTTAGGTTAGCCACGTAACTCTAGAAGTACAAGTTTCTGTTATTTATAAACTAGAAATAAAGGTATTTGCCCTCACCCCTATTGAGCTGTTGTGAGGATCAAATGAGTTGAGACAGGACTTTCTGAAGGCACTTTGCAAACTTTCAGCACTGTAAAAATTAAGGAGCTGTTATTACGTGCTGCTCAGGAAATAACAGGCATCTGGGAAAACCCACAGCCTGTGGTTTTGTAAGAAGTTGCTCAGCCTTCAAGGGAGAAAATGTCTGGCTCAATATTGGCCAAGAGGAAACGTCTGGGAAATTACAACATGAGGTAAAGCAAATGGGGCTTTCTGTTTTGTTTTTGGAGATCACAATTTCTTAATTGTCATTCTCACTGATTACCCCTCCTCACCATAGGTGTTTCTGAGGTGAGAGGACGTTGGTTTGGGGAGTATTAATAAGGCAAAGGAGATGGTTTAAACCTACTTGATGTAGCAAATAGAAATTGAAACACTTTAATGTGGGGAAGATAGTGTAAGCCAGACACTGTTTATATGAATGAGCATAAGTGTAGGAATGGGAAACAAATTTGGCTTCATCAGAAAACTTTCTGACTTTTCAAAAACACAATGGGATCCCCATTCTCCTACAATCCCAGGGAGAAATAGAAGCATGTTATCAGATAAATAAAACTGTCTCTTCTCTTATTAACTTTTATTGATGGTTTGTTTGATTCTCAGTGAAAAAAAAAAACACCAAGAATATCATCAATATACTTGATGTCAGTGAGACCCAGAAGCTAGGCCTTATACATATGTATTATGAATATATGTATAAAAATATGGAAAAATTTCTCCATGTAAACAATCTCATTATGGAGACCATTTCTGGAATAACATTGATCTCCTAGGAAAGTTGTCTATTTTATAAAGAAACATTTTTGGGGGTAGAGGAATCAGCAAGAGTATTGGCATGTAAATTGAGATGGTTATTGATTCATACTGGCAAAAATACTAATTATTTTTTCTTGAATACTCATAAGATAGGTTGATCTTTGCCATCTTAAAAAAAAAAACACTTAGGGACTTTTAAAACATCATCTGACCTATAAGACATTTTAGGAAATAATTCCTCAAAGAAAGGGGAGACTGATATTAGAGATCAATTCTCACACCACCTACACCAGCCACTTCTGGCTTCTCTTACTGAATTTTAGAAGATGAAAAACTAAAAATGACATTCCCCAAAAGTCCTTGGAGTTTAACTTTGAGGAGCAACCTGAGCTTCATCACGAAAATGAAAGTATTAATTTTCTATCACTTTGTAACAAATGACATAGACTTAGTGGCTTAAAATAACATCATTTCCTGGCTTCCAGTTTCTGTAAATCAGAAGTATGAGCATGGGTCAGCTGGATTCTCTGCTGAGGCTGAAATCACAAAGCTGAAATCAAAATGTTGGCCAAAGCTACACTTTGATCAGGGTTCTCTCCCAAGCTTACTGTTGTCAAAATTCAGTTGCCTGCAGTTGTGGAACTGAGGTCCCGCTTTCCTGATGGCTGTCAATCAGGGGCCATTCACAACTTCTAGGGGCTTCTTGCTATTCTCTGACATGTGATGCTCTCTACAAAATGGCAGTTTGCACTTTCAAGTCCACCAGGAATGTGTTTCTAGCTTTGAATTTCTGGGTTTTGTTTTGTTTGTTTGTTTGTTTTTTCCTTTTCACTGAATTTGGTCAGGCTCTCTCAGGATAATCTTCATTTTGATTAATTTAGAGTAAACCAACTGGAGACTTTATATTTGCAAAATCCCTTTTTGTTACGTGCTAGAATATAAACATGAAAATGATATCCCATCACACTCACAAGTCCTGCTCACCCTGAAGGAGAGGTTATTGTACAAGGTGTATATAGCATGGAACAGGAATCTTGGGGACAATCTCGGAGTTTTGCCTACCACAGTATGCCATTTAGAGGTAGGAGCAACCAAGATGAGTAGAGTGTTCACATGCAGGGAAATCATACATTTCAGCAAACACAGTGGCATTGATGGTGCTTCCAGGGCAGCAGTAGTAGAATTTTCACTTTTGTGTCCTAATGCTATGTGTGTCAAGCAGTGAGCAGAGGTGTTTTGCTATGAACAACTGATATGGTTAAGCATCTGGCCAACTTTTCCCTGTGTTTTTCTTCGTAGGATTCAAGATTGGTTCTTTGGTCTTCCTACAGATGATATAAGCTAATGATTACTTTATAATAAATCCCTTTCTGTTTAAATGAGCTATAGTGGAAGTTTTATCTATAACATGTTGATTGACACAACAGGATCATAAATGACCTCTTTTTATGTCTCCATTAAATGCGTGTAATTCTACATTGCCTTCATAGATTCATAGAACTTTAGAACAGGAAAGATACTTCCACTTCTAGAAATTTTTCAAACTATATTCTATAGAACTTTTGTAATAGAGTCCAGGATAGAAGAATAGTATTTTTTTTCAAGAGAAAAATTGTTCAATGGTCCTGCCAGTCTGAGATTCACTATACACCCTTGGAGGTTATAATACCATTAGCATGTCAAAGACTGAGAGATTCTACAGGGGAAAATAAAAAAAAAAAAAAACTGCTAGACTTTTCTTAATCCAATCAGGGGTTTCTAAACTAAGGCCCAGAAAGGTTAAATAAGTGAATCAAGTCTATGAGTGGGTTAGCGATAGAATGTAGGCTTAAAACTAAGCTAGAAAGACTTTCTGACTTTCAGAAACGTTAAACTTATTCCTCACTCCCTACATCCACCTGAAAAGTAAGGTTCAATGAATATAAATATAGCCTTATGAGGAAGTAAAATATATTTATATAGATCATTCTCGCAAATATATATTAATGATTTCTCCATGGGACATGTCATTTCTCTCTGAGAAGCTTGAAATCCTAGATACATCCACCCACATATCACTCAGCAGTAGGTGACTGCCCAGAGAATTGACTCAAAGTGGATGTTTCCCTGCCTCTCTGTTATTAACACAATAGCTGGAGGCCAAGGCCAAGGGCTCCTAGACCACAGCAAGAAGGAGCTTGTGAAATTAGGCTTCAGGATGTTTCGGTAACTGTAGCACAGTTATCTTCCATACAGTCATTTTGAGTTTAGAACTTGATAGAAAATGAATCCTTTTAAAATAAGTCCAAAATTAAAATTGTAAAAAATATATTAAGGTCATCACAAAAGGCAGTAGATAGAGATCATATACACAATAGAAAACCAATTCCTGGATGCAAGCACATGCCTCTCCTGCATTCCATAACACAAATCACATCACACATCTAACTAAGAGAGAAGGGGTTCCAAGAGGTGCATATTTTCAGCATGAAAACAAGAAGCCATTAGTGTTACAAGCACAGCTTATGGTCAGCTGGCTGGCCTCAAAACACCTTGGCATTTATTGTTCCCCAGGGCCACATGGTTTCATCTTGCAGAGGCCAGGGGTAGATGTGGATGTGCTGAAACAGCTTCAGAACTTAAATTCCACCTCCGCTGTTCTTGGAAGGAACTAAGACTAAATAAAGAATCTAGTCTCCACCACACTTTTATTATTGGGAAATGATTTCCCCTGCAGGGCAGAGAGGTAGAATTACAAGTTAGACTTGCCTTCTCTCTTCTCTCCTAGTGCTTCCCCTACCTCAATATTTTCCTGGTACACTGGTTAAAAACAAAACCCAAAACCCAGTAAACTACCCTCACAGTAATGTTTTGTAGCCACTTGGACCCTTAAAAGAAAAGAAATGGTAAACAAACCAGCCATTACATTTAGTCATAAAGGGACTCAAACCACAACATAAATCCACCACAATTCTATGGGCAGCGTTTCCACATTCGGGCATATTCTCCAGGGTTTGTGGTATTCCCCAGAGCTGCAACTGAGGCATAACTGTGACAGTACACTGTGAAAGGCTCCTGGCTTTTAGGGCTGCATGTATCATGCTTGAAGAGTCAAGAAAGGGTAAGAGGTGTGTGGGTAATGGCATAGGCAGTTCCATTTGTTCTTACTTTGCCTTGTGTTCAGTAGACATTTTCTGGCCTTTTTGGTTCAGCAGTTGAATCTCCAACCAGATGTATTCAAACTAAAGTTTTTATGACAGTGGAAGTTGGTTGAGTGGATATTCTTGAGAACTATAAAAGAGATCTTGTTTCTTTTAAAAACCAGCAAAGCAAGTATCCAAAGAATGAAATGTACTTCAACTTTTAACTATGATTCTGGGACATGCTTATGGAAGAGCAAAATAATTGGTAGTTTTCAAGACCGAAATATTGGTCTTGGTATATTTGTTAATCAAGAAGTCAAATCAGGTTTTAAATAATATTTTTCTCTATTATTAGTCTTCAAAACTGGGTTCAGACTATACTTAGTCTATAATTGATGAGATACTATACACATTTTAAGCAGAAAGACTTTAAATATGATTAACTCCACGATTTATTAGATCTTGTACTACCAGGACAGAGTTATTCCGTGAGAGGACACCTACATAGTAAATGCAGATTTTAATATAGACACATGTATTTCTGTTCTAGCAATAAGGCAAAATATTTATATCAAGAATACCAAGAAAACTTTGAAAGTACAAGTTGCTTGGTGTCTATATAATGCTTCTGTCTTTCAGTATCACAAAAAAAGTTCTCCAGTAAGTCTCCTTTACCTACTTCCCATTCCAGCATGATATGAGACCTCACTGTATTTTAGAGCTCATTAATTAGAATATTCTCTATTATAAAAATATGGTTCACTTCTCCTTGGGAACTATTCATACT
Source organism: Macroglossus sobrinus (assembly GCA_004027375.1). Taxonomy (NCBI): domain Eukaryota; kingdom Metazoa; phylum Chordata; class Mammalia; order Chiroptera; family Pteropodidae; genus Macroglossus; species Macroglossus sobrinus. The sequence goes on along the minus strand of PVKZ01000714.1, from coordinate 601,310 downwards.
AGACTTACATTAAAAACTGATTCTTTGAGAAAATAAGGATTTAAGGCTTGAGGTGGTGTAGGATAATCATATTTTCATCCCTTCTCTTTCTTTTATCTAATGGCCTGAATTTATTTTGATCTACCAAAACCAAATAAAATTCTTTCCTTTAAAAGCCTTGATTTATGATGATCCGAGGAACAAAAGGAAGATGTGTTGGGAGTTCCCAGTGGAATGGACCTATGTTTCCTCTGTCACTGCTGCACCTTAGAGACTTTAGTGTAAACTCCAGGAAAGAGTCAAGAGATGTTAAGGGTATGAAGTTTTCCAATTATTTTTCTTTTTTTTATCAGGCTGTGACTTTAAATGACTATATTCTAGGTTTAAAGCAGGAATGTCTGCTCCTTTCAAATGAGTACTCAAGCAACTTTATCTGGCCCAGAAATGGGCAGATATCTGATAAGTGAATGTGGAGAGCTGATATCCCCATTTAAAAAAAAAACTATGGCAAGTCAGAGAGAGCTGGTTCTCAGTAACTTTCAGGGAGACACATTAACACAGGCTGGTAGCCTTCCGTGGGTGCCTTGATCCTGTACTTTGGACTCTTCACTGCTGTTCTAACAGGTGAGGCCCCTGATGCAAATATTTGGTTTAACCCTTTCTTACTATAAATACTGCAGACCTTGGTATGATGTGAAGTACAGAATTTATGGATGTTTGCACAGCCATATTTAAAATGATTTTGAATTCAACCTTCTTATTTCTTTCTTTTCTTTTTTTTTTATGCCTATAGCTCCTGGTCTTCCTAAGTGGTCTCCCATCCAAGTACCAACCAGGCCCAACCCTGCTTAGCTGCTGAGATCGGCCTGGATCAGGCATGTCCAGGGTAGTATGGCTATAGACTACAACCTTCTTATTTCTAAAACTTCTTATTTCTAAAAGCTTACCAGTCTGGCTGGCATTTGGGAAGAGTTTGGTAAAAGTGAGTAAGCATAGGGTTAGGAAATAAAAAAAGGAAGACAGTTTGAATGGATTCTGGGACTCAACATTTACATTCAAGCAGAAGTCAGACATGAAGCAGTTGTCCAAAGGAATCCAAATTTCAAATCAGCACAAGAAAGGCAATAATTAATAGCTCAATATGGTGTACATCAAAGCTAACCTCCATTCCACACAGATTGTTCTTTACCTTTTGCACATGACTGTGCAGTGCAATTCTTGATGAACTTCCTTGTTGCATTTTATTGAATCTCATCTTGTATTAGTATTTTTTTTTCCTATCGGTGTAAATCTTGCCTCTCCCTGTAGATTTTAAGCATCATCAGGGTAGGCCTATTTGATATGAGGGCACAATTCAGTGAGTAGAAAGAGCATGGACTGTAGAATCAGCTTAAGTGCTTTCAAATACTGGTTCTTTCACCTACTAATTGTGAAAATATTGGAAAGTTAATTTCCCTGAGTCTCATTTCTTCATCTCTCAAAGGGGATATCTGTTTTTAAGTTTTGTTTTGGGTCTTTAAATGAGGCAGTGAAGATAAAGCCCACAGCCCAGATCTAGTTCCTCAATACATTTCTTTCCTTTGCTTGCGTTTCTTTTGTATCCCCTCATCCCAACATCGTCTGCTCCTTCTTAGTATATAATAGGTACTTAAACATGTTAGTAAATATAATAAAAATATACATGCCTTTAGAATATGGAGTGGAAGGTTAGAGAGTATCTTGTTTCAGTTTGTATCAATTTAGAGAGACTTAGTTCTTAAAAAGCCCCACCTGCCTTCCCTTTGGTTCAAGAAATGTTCTTATTTCTTGCTGAATACATCTCAGTACTTCTGCCTTAGTTCCCCTCTTTGCCTTTGTAGACACAGCCTTAATATTTCATCCACATGACCATAGTGAAATCTGGAAATAGATTTGTCCAGAAGCAAAGGCAAGGTGGAAAGTGGAGAAAAAAGATAATGGGGTGTAAATTTGGCAAAATATCAATTAGAGAGAAGATGAAGGGCAGAGCTTTATAAAGTAAACTGAATGAAATACATTAAAAACAACAAAATTTTGTTTGAGCAATGTGATTCTTATAGCATAGGAATGGTATGGTCAAAGACTTAGGTATGACACGGCCAAGCTTAGTTCATGCTCAGGCGCTGAAGAACATCTGCAAATGTAGATTCTCCAGTGAATTAGAAAGCTGAGGGCTAGGATGAAAAGTGTAATAAACAAAATTAATCAATCTTGCAGTCTAAAAATATGTATGTGTGTAGCTGTGTCAAAAGTAAAACAGACTTGCTGAAACACAGAAGCTAATCAGCAGCAGCATGGAGAAACGGTAACATTTGAACTATTCATTCAAGTCTTCAGATAAGGTCTCAGTTAGGAGATTTTTGCATGATCTGTGTATATTATATATAATATTTTAATATTTCTATGTGTGTAGATATTAGAATATTCTTTTTATCAGCTATGTATGTCTTGTTCTCTTTGAGGACATTTTTAGTCATTAAAATATCATAAACATCTTTTAAGAAAAATTTCAACAGTTAAATTTTCTAAAACTTTGCGAAGAACATTAGAAATGTATCCAAATGTCTTGTCGAGGAGTCCCAAAATCTGTATGAATACATTTCCCACAGAGCTTTTTTTCCCAACTCGTATAACATCTGATTCTTACTTACCAACCTAGTTAACTTTAAAGTGTTGAGAATATAGGGAGTATAGAGTCCAATATAGATGGGAGGAGTATTAAGATCCTTTCTTTTCTTTCTTTCTTTCTTTTTTTTTTTTTTTAAAGCCATGAGCCCATCAAACATGGTGACATGGTAACACCCTAGTGTCTGCTATCATGAGCTGCATTTCCAGGGAACACCCAGGTTGAATATTCCCTTCCTAACTCTTCCCACAGTTTGATACTTCTTTGGTGCTTATGCATTTCCCAAGCAATTTGTCCATTTATCCATTACAATACTTGCCATTTGCAATAATTATCTGTATAATGTCAGCTTCCCACAACATGATATCTGGCATGTATTAGGGAGTTGATTTGGAAAAACATTTCTGAGCAGTCAGCTTTGGTTGTCCTAGGATCTAGGCGATCTCCTAGTTAGCCTAAGCTATTAACAGCAAGGAATACCTATTGTTTATTCAATAGAACAAATATGTTAGGTTATCCCAGTGCTAAGTGCTTTTGTTTTTATGTATGCCATTTTTTTCCCCCAAGACTCACCTTCATGGCCTTTGTTTTTTTCAAAAATAAAATATATTCCTGTGAGAAGAAATGAGATCATTACCTATGAGGTTCCAAATTCTTAAGATAAATTTATAAAATCTAAAGCCTATATAATATACTAGAGATAAGATTTTTATATCCATATTGTGACTGGTAGTTGAAAAGGTATTTTTAATAGTCATTGAAAGCCTCTCAGATACTGGTTGGGTACAAAGAGAAGAAAATGCTATGCTATAAACATCATCATTTGGGGGGACATCTACTTGGAAGCTATCTTATATTGTAGAACAAAACACAGAAATATTTTGTATATCATTTGAATTTGGTATGTATAACATTTTGACTTACTGTATTCTAGAAATTATAAAAATGGGGTGAGCCCCTTTAGAAAAGAATATATCAAAATTAATATTTGATTAATGGTTGGGGGGAGGGTAGACAGGGACTTATCATATTCCCAGTTCTATTCCTGTGAAGTTGAATTTGATTAAAAAGTTTATTCAAAATTTATAAATTCAAAAAAATTATTTAAACTTCAGAAAAGTGGGTGAAAAGGCAGATCTAGAGATCCTCATTGAAGGATAGCTATGAGCTTTGCCTCTGAGTTAGCTTTCTATATGAGAATTGGGAGCATTTAAAAAATAGTATTTGTATGTACCTGGATTAGCCTGAAATACCTAATTCAGCCTGGTTCTGCAGGGAGGTAGTGGTCAATGTTCTCACCCTGTGCATAGAAGTCTCAAACCACACAGCATTTTTTTTCCAGGAAATGGAATTTGATTATGTTATGAAAATGAGTGGCAACATTTGTCTTTCGTATTTCTCAGTGGCTCTGCATGGGCAGACTCCAAATTGCAAGTGAATATTTAATTATAGAGTTAAAAACTTGTTTTGAATGTTTAAAGGCCAGGCACTAAGAATGATTAGCTGCCTCTCTGAGATATACAGTGTTGTAAAAGGAAAAAGAAAAAAACAGCTCTAAGTTTTTTTTTAAGTAATTTGGGAAATAAAATTAGAAGTCAATGTCCAAAGTTCTTGTTTGTTTTTTCTTCCTGCCTTTTAACTTTTATCTTAAATCTAATAAATGACTAAATAAACCAGAAGCAATGACAAAGTGGGAGATGAGAAGCGTAGAAAAGCTGGCAAAGATCAGCAAAAGTGAAAACAAAATGGAATTTGTAATGAATAAGTTGAACTATATACAATTAAAGTAATAAAACTACATCTAAGTGGGTGCAAATATTGAAGACTATGAAACCAAAATTGTAGGTGTAACTTGTTTGCTTAAGTATGGAAATTAATTAAGATGCAAATGATCTGACATACTCTCTGAACTCTAGCAAAATTCTTAATTTCATTTCAGTTTTAGTTCTAGTTTAGTTGAATAAATATTAATTGAGCACCTGCTGTGTTTCAGACACAAACTGGCGACTTCATGTAAGCAATGAAAGAATTCCAGTGTAGTTGGACAAATAATAAGTAAGGAGATACTTTCACTATAATAAAATAGAATGCTTTATTATACAAAAGATAAGCAGAAATGATTGTTAATTAAAAATTTCTGTTTAAATCCAGTTTAAAACAGATAAATGGCCAGGTGTAAGATGAACTAATGTCCTGAAAACAGGTAAACATAGTAATTAATCATAAAGGACTCTGCCCTTGTGTAACTGAGCAAATAATTTTATTTGTAGAAGACTTATTATGTACATAAAAATAGGCACTAAAAGTACATACATCATGTAGCAATTTTGAGCTCGACCATTATTACATATTAATTGCCTTTATTACATTTAGTTATTAGATATTGAATTAATACTATTTTGTCATATTTACATAAAACCATGGAAAATAATTAGATTCAAACAGAAAATCATAGAATACTTAAATTTTATATACTGTGGTTTTGTGATATATACACTTATTCTTCCAAAGTATCCAGATGTTTGGCTTTTGCAGGAAAACTTTTTGCTTCTGTATTTCTCTCCTCATTCAGATGCTTTGACATCATATAGACTCTAATGTTTTTGTTGTCAAGATGTGATTAGAATTTTCTTAGTTACAGGCTATGGTGTTCAATGTTACTTATGCCCCTATTAGATCTGACATCATGCATTTAATAGTCATTTCAGAGTTTATATGATTTTTGTATCATACAAAATTTGATGCCAGAGCACTTATAGCAGATGTGCTCAATAAGAAAAAGCTTTACAAGCAAATTCTCATCCATACATTAGTCATCACCCATCAATATGCTTCTTCCTAGTACAGTTAAATATTTGTCTCCTCCAGCCTCTAGAGTCAAAGGAACTTTGGCAAGGTCATTACCACACTGAATCCATGAAGAATTAGGCATTACTGAGTCTAGTCCTGTCCATAGGTTCAACTGTCACCCCTTTTCACTAACTTTGGATTTGTCTTTGCCTCTCCCCAACCACCTCCAGGTATGGTTGGGTCTCTGCAGGTCCTAAAAGACTCAGCCTCAAGGTCCTCCCCCAACACTCTCACCAACCTCAAGGCCACCACTTTTGCCTTTCTTTCTTCTAAGCATTCTTCTTGCATCAATCTTAATTTCCAAGGGTTTGTCACTTAGTGTTATTACTCATGTTCAGTGGAAAATACACCCACATCTCCCAAATTTGTTAACTTGATTTTATTCTTTTAAATTGCTTTAAAAATGGCTATGTCTGAGGAAGCCTTTTGTAGTTTCCCTTGTCCCTTTGGTATGACTCATCAATGGAATCTCCCTGCTTTTCCTTGCTTAAGTGTTAGAGTCTAGTGTAAGCCCACCAGGAATTTTCATAAATTCTTGTCAACTCTAAGGCTTACAAAGTGTTGAGCTCAGTTCCTCATTTCAGTGATTTTGGAATGAACTCAACCAAAAAAACAAAATTTAGGGTGTTTATCATTAGAATGATTTCTAAACATAAGTGTGAAAGACACCATTTGTCCTTCAGAGATCTTATTCACCACTTCCCCCCAATATTTTCTTCTTTCAGATCAATAAGCCTTCCAAACAGTTTTCCTCATTTTATTCTACTTTCTCTACCACATACCCTATTGCTAACATTACAGATCCTCTTAGCACTTCTTATAGTCCATGGGGCCTCTTCATGAAGGTCAACTCTAAGATATTAATAGTGGTTTAATGGGTTTCACTGACAAGGGAGTCTTTACAAAAACAAGCACAGACACTTTTAAATAAAGAGTGAAGTAAACACACTTTAAATAAGAAGCTGAGTGAATAACCAAAGCTCTCCTAAGTCAGGGGAATTTTGTGCACTGGGGCATCTAGATGGAGAGTGAGTGTAAGGAGTTCAGTGCTTTCTCATACTCATCCAATACCCTATACCCAGTTTCTATATATATATATATATAGTTTCAGATAATTTATTTGTGCTTTCAACAGTACTCTTAATCTGAAAACACAAGTAATCACCATGCCCAAATGGGAGAATCATCATCTCTGTTCAGCCCATCTCTTCCCCCAGCACTTCTTAAAGATCTTGTTTTGAGTTTTGTAGACAGAACCCTTGACCCTGCATTGCATAACTACCCCGAAGGGAGAGATGTTCTCTTCCCTTCACATAACCTTGTTCTCTTTCATAGAAACCGCTCTGCAAGATTAAATGCACTTGAGGGAGAATGACATTACTGAGGAGACAATATTTAGTTGTTCCCTCAAAATCCAAAAGGCAGTGATCCAAAAATATTTGGGGAAATAAAAGTAACTTGTTACAAGCCAGTCAACCAGTGGCTAAAATCTTTTACTTGGTGATTTCTTATTAGTGCTCAGTTCAGTTATCATAGAATAAATGGTGATATTAAAACACTATTTAGGATTTCAATAAGATTACTTAGGGCCTCAAAACCTTTCTGGGCTCATTTAACAGATGAAGTCTATTATAATGGGTGAACTGTAAAGTCAGTGGTTCCAAAGTGAGGTGCAAATAACCCTTGATTTATTGAGGTACAGGGAAAAGTAAAAATAAGTAAGTGTATCTTTAAATATGATATTTTTAAAATGCTATTTTTGTGAATGCTTTATATTATTCATAATATATTAATTGAAAGCACAGCTATATGATTCATAAATAAAACATAGATTTTTGGGGTACATGCTTAATTTTTTTAACTGGGAAGGAGGTGGGATCAAATAAGATAAGAATGTATGGATTAGGTACCACCTTGTCTATAATGCTCATCCCTCTAATTTATGCACTGTAATGAAGGTAAGTTCTCTAACACACGTGACATTGTCTCTCACATAAGTAGTATACAGAAGACAATGAAAAGATAGTTCTGCCTCACTCAGAATCCATTTTTCCATCCATCCATTCATCCATCCATCCATCCATCCATCCATCCATCCATCCATCCATTCATCCATCCATCCATCATCCATCCCTCCAGAAGTGGAAACGGGTTTAGCCATCTTAAGAGTCTAGTATTAGTTTAGATAAAGTTGATGGCGGCTCTTGAAGAAAACACTGATTTTTCAGCAAGGATACTTACTTTTTGCATAATCCTTCAGTACCATGACAGTCAGACATCCCTATTAGATGGACAGCTACAAGCACTTCACAAAGTAGGAATGTGAAGAAACCACGTGGATCAAAATTAGAGTGAGTATGGGTGTTCAGGAAGGTTACCTGTGATCTGTTCTCTCTGGAGGAGGAAAATTGGAGCCTGCATTATTCTGGACATCAAAAGAGAAGATTCCTACTACCCCTGCCCCATGCAAGAGAAGTTTGCCTGCTTTGACTTGTCACTGAAGATGTGACAGGCATAATTCATGTCTGTGTGTTTCTTCAGAAGTTTGATAACCAAGGGACTCAAGATGAAAGAAAAGAAGAAAATAGATTTTTTTTTTCCCTCCTGCTGCATCAGCCTGCTTTGGCTTACAGAGAAAAGAGCACACTTCTGGCTTTGAAAGCTTAAATATGTTTTCAAATTCCAGGAAGGCTATGTCACAGCACAGCTCTAGGTGTGCCATTCTCATCATAGTCTAGGTTGTCAGCCACCCCTAGAGCTGTGCTCTGCATAACTGTCTGTCTATACTTGCCTGCCTGAGTCTTGGTGCTTTTATTACTTGGTCCGTAGTCTTGGATGAGTTGCTTATTCTCCCTACTAGTAAATGAGTAATAGCTCCTCCTCCACGAAGTTGAGTATATTGTAAGCTATAGCTTTATTTAGGCATTTTATGTGCTAACTCTCTTTTCTAGTCTTTCTTCCTTCCCCTGGTCAGTTCAGCCTGTCACCTACATCATGTTTCCTGACTACTTTCCTTCATATTAGGATCTGATCTTTTGGGTGTCAGTGATCAGGAGCCTTCTGTGGATTCTTCTTCATGTAAGTTCTCCTCCTTAAAGTTATTTTTCTTCATTACCATTGTTTTACCAAGAATTGGTCATAAAACACTAGTTGTGCTGTATTAATAGCTGTCACATAAAAAATAAAAAGGAGATAGGAGCATGTTTTTGAGGTCTTCGGTAAATTTGGAATATGGTAGATCTGACAAAGGTGTCCAAGTTTCTCCCAAAAGATGGATGTGGTACAGTGGACATTACTCTGCAGGGTTTTTCAGACTCCTAACGTTGGGACATAAAACATTCTTTATTCAGAGTAGCTCATGGGCCAGGAGTTCTGCAGAACATACTTGAAGAAACATTGTTCTAAACTTATCGGAATTGAAAAACATTAGAAAGAAGTTTCCATTATTACACCTGCTGTTTTCTAACATCAGCTGAAGACTGAGTAAACTCTGGTTTTGTTTTATTATTCTAAGTCACCTCATTCCAGTTTCTTAATCAAAACCACCATATCCAGTACCCATGCTCAGGACTGAGAGAATTTTAAATATCTTCCCTTTTACATCATCATAACAATGTACTTCTACTTTCACTACCTCTAAAACATTAACGAAAGTAAAGATCAATTTTCCTATTGCCTTCTATACCTTACTAGGATTTTATATATGCAGTGTGTAATTTTAACTTTTGATGCCTTTGATCACAAAATAGCTTCTTGTTTAAACCAAACATTTTCATAAGACATCAAAGGCCATGTAGAAAAATATAATATATAAAGTATTTGCAGTAGATATACCACAGCAACAAAGAAGAAATTACAGCATAATGTTTACTGAAACCACAAGGGAAAGTATGTTTGTGGTATCTATTTGTCATATATTTCTATTTTAGAATATGAATGCTGATGTTGAGTAATTTAACCCCCCCTTTTTTTTGGTAATGTTTGATGGTATTTTTCACATGAAGAGACTGAATAGTTTGGTTGCCTGTCAGGACAAGCCCAGGGGTGGCGTTATTTGCATTTGCTGATCAGTAACTTGTTGGGGCTGTAAAGACTCAGATCCAAGGAGTGACTCAGAAATCGTGGGACTCAAGTTATTCTGCTCTAAACTTGGCAGCATAGCAGTGTCATGACTCGACTTAGTCCTGCAGCTCTCTTGGCTTTGGGTGTTCATCCCTGATGGCCATGAGCAAAGCTGTTGGCAATTCAGAGTTCACAACCCTACTTCTCAGTGTTTCCCCCTTCATTCTTGCTTCATCAGAGGCTGAGGACAACAGTAAAATGATTCATAGGCCCTACTTCCTGGAAAGTAATCATTTCCCTACACTGATGACTTATACTGGGATAGGGGTAAAGAATGTCGCTTTGCTTTTTTCCTATTCAGCCTTTCTGCTTACCAGATGATTGGCAGCAATATTTTGTCTCCATTTGCAAGACCATCTGAAAAATGTTTTAAAGCACTTTCATTTTTTGAGCATGGGACCTTTAAATATATATTATCCATAAAGAACTGGAATCTGATCATCTTACTACATACTTTGTTAAAAAACAAAAAAGCACCTTTCCTTTTTTTATTTTGACATGTGAGGACTGTGTATGTCTCATAGAAGTTGAGAGCTGGAGAGACACCCTGACACAGCCCTATTTTATAGATGAGAAAACTAAAACCCAGAGAAGTTACAAGAGTTGTTCATTCCCCAGAGCTGAAAGAGAGAGATCGGGGTTAAATCAACTAATTTTAGGTTATTTTACCTGACATTAGGCTTACTTGTACCATGTCATTAAGAAGAAATATAGGTATAAAGGAGTCTGTGACTTGCACAGTGAGTCACATGAATTAGTGGCAGTAGGGCCTAGGGGAAAAGTACAATAATTATATCAAATGGGTCTCGGTTTGAATCTTGGCTCTGGAACTGGGTGATGTTGGCTAATTTCCTACTTAATTTGTCTGAGTGTGTTTTCTCATATTTACAGATAAGAGTGGGACTAATAATTTCTATTTCATACTATCTGCTGTAAGGATAAGAGATAATGTATACAAAGGCTCCTGGCACATACTAGACTCTCAATAAACAGAAGCTGTAATTATTATTTAAGACTTAAGGACATTTGCCCTTAATCTCTGCTGTTCCCCTTCAAAGCAGCACGTGGTATACTTTGCACTGTCTTAGAGTTCTGCCTTGTCAGACTCAGCATGGTTCAGTTTTCTCAAGCCACTGCTGATTTTTTTTTCTTTGTGATTTGCATCTGAGTTGTCTCATTTCCCTGAAACCTTGTCACAAGCCAGGAGATTGTAGCAGAACATGATCTGAAACCTTACTGGCCAGGGAAAGTCCCCTCCGAAAGAGGCAATTTTTTCCCCTTGAGTCTTACACTTCTCCTTCTAATTGTCAAGGAAACCCCTCAGCCTAGTGGCTGACTGGGTACAGATGAAGACCTGCCTCAAATATCCTGTGGACAGTGTGAGTGCAGTGGGAAAGTAAAGGTCTGTCTACCTTTGTTCCTGTTGTCTTCACCACCACTGATCCTGCACTGTGCCTCCAAGTTGTTTCATCTTTCCCTGAAAGGCCTTGTTGTTGCTTCTCTTCCCTTTGTTCCCCTCTTGGCAGGGCCAACTCTCAAAACCTCCAATGGAAATTTAGAGGCTTCTGTTGGTGTTAGGGGGTTATTAGGGCTTTGCATTTTCTGTGTCCTCACTTCCTTTATAGCTCACAGAAACTTCTTCAGAAGCCTCTTCTGTGCCTACGAGTGTAGGCTGGCTCCTCTTTCCTGTCATGGGGAATCACAACTTAGGTACCTACGTCTTCTTCCTTTTTTAAACATAGCTTCATAAATATACAACTTATGTTTGGGTCTTACAATGAAAAAAAATTTCTCCAGTCATTTTTGTGATGTTTTTCTTTAATTCAAATATTATATGTTTATTATAATAAAATGTAGTCCATTTAATCAAATGGATTTATTCTTTTAACCCAAATATCTCTGTATGAGTGTGTGTGTGTGTGTATGTGTGTGTTTTAATCTCTCTTTCTTTTTCTCTGTGTGTTTTAATGCCCTATTTCAAGATATTTTGTCACCAGGGTATTCTCTCACTTACGGATATGTTGCAACACAAGCTAACTTTGTGTAATACTTAAAAAAAAAATAGACATGTGCTAAGTCTTTGAAAATACTTTAGAAAATACATTAAACATCATAGAAGAATTTCTAAAAAGAGAAAATAAGTCTCCAATCTCACCTCTTTTGTGTAATGACATATAATTTTCATGTTAACTTTCATTTTTCATTCATTTATTAGTAATGTGTTATGCTTTTATTAAGATAGGCTTTAAAAATTTGTGTCACTAAAGTAAAACTAGTATTGCTTCAAATTTATTGTAATGGGCCTTCCCACTTTTCTGACTTTCTGCACACTGTCTTCTCTGACCTGTAATGCACCAAGTAACTATGAAGCCAACATTCTCTTGCCCTGAGGACTGGTCCCTGATAAGGCCCCTGGATCAACGCTCCATTTTTGATAGCTTCTTTTTCTTTTAAGAACAACAGAGAAAGCTTCTAGCATTCTTTTTTTGTTGTTATTTATTTCACAAATGTCTATTGAAAGTCCAGTAAGCATTGAGTATTACTAAGTCAACTGAGACAGTGGCTGTATGATCACTTTGGCATGCTGAAGATGGGAGTGGAAAGCATGGAGGTAACTTATATGTTGATTTTGTGATTCTGCAAGTGGTTCAGGGCCAATCAGAGTGGAAAAGTAATCTCTGCTATTATGTTCTGCCACATTGGAAGAAGTGGATGCAGAGGTGCTGAAATAGAATGAGAGGGCATTGTAAATCATGGGCTGATAATGGGTTTCAGTGTGGATTTGAAGATGGATAAATTAAAGTAATGAGCCCCAAGAATAATAGAATTAAGTTGAATCAATAACCATGGATTGGAGAGATTGTTATCTGGGAGCAATAAACTTGTGACTTTGTTTGGTTGTTCGTGGGAAGTATTTAAGTGAAATTAGCAAAATTAGTTATCACTGAAAAGGAGAGAAAAACTATTCTAATAGGTTTATACAAAAAATGAAATTTATTCTTTATGTAACTAAAAAGTTCCAAGCAAGGTTTGTCTTCAGCTTTGAATGAAATTATGTCTTTGATTGAATGTTCTTATAATTTTGGCTTTCTCTAGATTTCTATTTAGCTTTCTTCCTTGTTGGCTTCAATCTTAGGCAGGCTGCTCCACATGGTGTCAACAATGACAGTCAGTAGCTTGTAGCTTATGTTCTATAAGCCTTAATAAAAAGTGTATGCTTTTTAAAATTTTAATTGGCCCAGTTTCGGTCACAGGTTCACCTCTGGTGCCAGGTGATGAGATGAACCCCATCTAAACCATGTGAACTGAGACTGGCAAAGTGGTGTTCTGTTACCTATATGAGAAAGATGCTGGGCAAATACTGACAACTACACAGATCCCATTGAGTATTCGATGAAAGGACAACCTTTCTATTTCTAGAAAATTGCTCATAAGAACTAAATACAATATGATTCTACTTCTTATTTCAGTTCACTGAACTTCTAATTTATATATCCACATCTTAGATTTTTATAGACCCCAGGTTTTAAAAAAATCTATGGTATGAAATAATTGAGGGCAAACACTATGACTTTTTGGATATGATATCTCTCACACTTAGAGAGTCTTGAACATATTGAGCCCTGAATACATTGAACAAATCAATCAATCAGTCAACCAATCAATTAATAGAAATTTTGATGATCCCTATACTGGTAGTATGCTTGATGTTTTATATGTTATCTTAATTCATTTTTCTAACATTATACTATGGATGAGGAAACTGAAACTAAGCTAAGAATAAACTGAGCTGAACAACTAGAATTGACAAGAGTGGAAAAGAGATGAGAGCGAATCTGAAATTCAAGGGAACAAAGTTTACACAAGCAGGGTGTTAGTCTGAGGAAAAGGAATGTTGTAAGATTCACCATTGTCCCCAGCCCCAACCACGGGGGCCATTATCTCTGAGGCCTTCTCAGGCCACTATGTTGTTGCTGATCCCTGGGTAGCACTTGTTATCAGTGGCAAAAAACTGTTTAAAGGGGCTATTGTAGAGAAGAAAAGTACTTGGGTCTTTTTCATTTTTAGCTTCTTCCTCAGAACCTGCACCCAAACTAAAACTTTTTTGTTGTTCTGGTTGATATTAGCCATCCAATTATTCACTCATTAGATAGTTAGAATGTTTATAAACTCATTGGAACAATTATCAATGAGTTTGTACTCATCATTAAAAGATTCCAGAACTGCCAATGTTACCCTTCTGGAAGAATGATGAAAACTATAGTCCAGCTGCTAGAGTGCCAGCAAATTGGACAGCCCATAAAAAAGAATGTCCTCAATCTGTGGCATAGTGAGTGATACATCAGCAGAAAAAAGTGTTTGAATAAATTCCTATGAAGTTCTAGTGTTTGGTAGATTTAAGAGATCACACATTTACACAGGACTTTTTGCTTTGTTTTCTTACCTCAAGGACCATGTGAATTGGTGACTATGAAGGCACCAAGAGGACAGAAATAAGAGTTATCCTGTTCAGACCCTGAACTAAAAAGAATGAGATAACTGACTCTACCTTTCAGAAAATTATCTCATGTTGCAGGAATGGAAGACAACTAATAAATAACTTTCAGCAAAAAGATATATGGCTTATGTTCCAATTAGTTACTAGTGGTTTGAACCTATGCATATGTATCAAGTGCTAATATATGTATGTATAATACATGTGTTTATATAAATAATCAGAAACTTGAAACATTTTTTTCATATTTCTTAAGAACTTAGTACTAACAGCCAGTATGAGAAGATATTTTACTTCCTTTGTCCACTAATTATGATCAGCAAGAATCAAGGTACTTTCTTTTCTCCTATTCTTGCTTTGTGAGGGACATTACCTTTTTCTGTGTGTGTGTGTTTATGTTCATATAGCTTTATTAACCATGTTTGGGCTCTTGATAAAGGAAATATTATTCAAGATTCATCTGAACTAAAAGTTTATTATAGTAAGGATTTGTTTAAGACATTTGCTTGAAAATGGTGAGACTGGGTATGGAATGGTGAAAAGCAAGATTGGGCCAACTGATTAAGAAACACCCACTGTTACCTTATATGGCAAATGGGACTTTGTAGATGTGTTTAAATCAAGGATATTGAGATGGGGAAGGTTATCCTGGATTATTCTTGCAAATTCAATGTAAGGGTCACAAGGGTCCTTATCAGAGGGAGGCAGGAGATCAGAGTGAATAGTAGGAAATGTGATGATGAAAAAAAAGAGTTGGAGTAATGCTCTTTGAAGATGGGGTCATGAGCCAAGAAATGCAGGCAGCTCCTAGAAGCTAAAAAAAAGACAAGGAAACAGATTCACTAGAAAGAACCTCCAGAAGGAAGCCTCCAGAAGAAACACAGCCTTTCTAACACTTTCATGTAGATTTGTGCTCTCCAGAACTGTAAAAGAATAAATTTGCATTGTTTTAATTCACTGTATCTGTTACAGCAGTAATAGGAAACTAACACTTAGGCTCAAGGAGAGAAAATTCTAGTAGACAATTAATGAAGTATATTAATGTATTTCTCTGTCTAGGTCATATACATATAGTCATCTAATCAGTTTTTCCAGGTGCTAACTCTTAATATTTTCTTATTACTTCTCCTAAAAAATATGTATGATTCCACATTTAGTAGTAAGTTAGAAGAGAGAAGGTACAGTACTTGAGGGCATGCTTAGGGAATCAAGGGAACTTGTTATGGTAGAACCTGGTAATCTCTGTATTGGTTAGAAATGCTGCATCACGCTATGGCAACAAACTACCCTAAATCTTATTTTTTTTTTCTTAGTTATTTTATTTTCTCTAAGAGAGTTTTATTTATTTATTTTATTTTTAATTTTTCAATTAAAATTGGCATTCAATGTTATTTTATATTAGTTTCAGGTGTATAGCACAGTGGTTAGACACACATAATTTACAAAGTGATCCCCCCAATTAGTCTAGTACCCACTTGGCACTATACGTAATTATTACCATATTATTAACTATATTCCCTATATTTCACTTTACATCTCCGTTGACAACCCCAAATTTTAAAGTGATAGCAGTTTCTTTCTTGCTCATGTTAAGTCTGCTGCACAACTGGGTGACTCCCCAGGGCAGCCCCCTTCCACATGATGGTTCAGTGTCATGTCTCCACATCAGCATGTGCTTCTGTGGTATATAAGACAGGACCAGAAAATGCTGGAGAGTCTCACACCAACAATTAAGTGCTTCTGTCTGGAAGTAACCTTCATATCTCATTGGCCAAAGGAAGTCACATGGCTACATCTAATTTCAGGGAAGTGAGGAAGTATAATACTCCCTTGTGACAAAGGAGAAAAATTAGGAGTACAGGTAAGCAGCATATATCTATACTCCATGACCCTGACTTTATAAGGTAAAAAAGTATTTTAAATAATTTTGTTATTTACATGTTTTCTTCAAATATATAGTGATAACTTCATGTTCAAATTCAAGGTGCTCATCTTCTTCTATAAAAATGTTTATAAGACTTGAATTTTCGGTATTGTTGCAGACCCAAATTTTTGTTTAATAGTTAATTCTGAATAAGAATTATGATTGACAAAATAAACTGATTTTTAATACTATATTCTTTGACTTTAAAAGGCTTTAGAAAACCACTTACAGAGAGCTAGACAATATAAATACAAGTAAGCTAATAATAAAGTTAGAACCTAAGAGTTGCTGAATTAAGTATTTAACAACATTTGTAAAGAAATGAAAAATCATACCTTATTATGTCATTGTGCTTGCTTTTTCTCAGTCAGAAAGCCTTTGTCATGCAATGCATTTTATAGGCATTCCATAGTGATTTAATATCAATTAATATCTACTTGCAGCAAAGTGTTGACAGTAAGTTTCTAAATTCACAGGCTTTGACATTTTGCAGCGTAATTGGGCATAAGTGAAAGAGCTTTCCAGGTTGCTGCTAAAAGCAGCTCAGAAAGCTGTGAACTGGATTTTAACTCTTTGCCAAAGAGGCCAGCTGAATTTTACTACTTCCACAGCAGGTTGTTTCCAGAAGAGACTGACCAACCCAGTTCTCTAATCTACATGTTGTAGCTGAGGTTTCCAAAACTCTGAGAAGGAAATTACTTGCAGCTTTCTATGGTGGAGACAGGAGCTTAAGTTTGAGTCCAGCAAGGCTCTCTTTGGAATTTCTTCTGATAGTAATCACTGTCCATCTCACTTTTCAGCTGGGCTCAGAAACATACCAGGGCCAACATCCCAAAGGTGCTGGTGTTAGGATTAATTAAGCAGACCTGAGGGAACTCCAGTATCATTGCTAGATTTTTTAAAGAGTTAACACAATTTTTAAAATGAATATATCCAACTATTATGAATCTGGGGCTAAAAAGTTTCTTAACTAAGTAATATATATTTGTTTTATAAAAGATGAAATTTATGGAAGTGTATATTAATAAGAGATGCTATATTTTATAGAATGCGTTAGGAACATTCTATGTTCTATCCATACATTATTTTATTCAAGCCTCATAATAACTTGGTATAGTTGGTATTTTCATTTCCTTTTTTACAGATGGCAAAACTGAAATCTAGAAAAATGGGTGAATTGGCTAAAGAGACACAGTTTATCTCTTACCATATTTTCTGTGCACACACTGTGTGTGGGGCTCTTTAATATGCTCTTTTAAATACATTATCTTGTTTAAGTATCATGATAGCCTAGTGTTCTAGATATTGCTATATTACAGTTGAAAAAGAAGATGCTCTAGTTCTGAGTCGTTCAGTGACATATCCAAGTCTACAGACCTTGGATTTAAATTCTGGTCTCCTGACTTGAGTTTTGTATTTGTTTGACCATACCATGTCTATACCTAGATGTTGGTGAAATCAGAACTCACAAGCCCTAGATAGTTCTAAATAGGTCCCTGTCTGAGTTCAGCAGCTAACGATTCAGGGTTAGGTTTGTAAACTCAGTGTTTAAAAGGCTGACTTTCCCTATGCTCTTCCAGGGTCCATTTAAGATCTATTGGAACCAGAAATTGTGTTTGTTAATTTCTTTTGTTTTTCCTTCTTTCAAGTTAACTAGTGTCTTCAGCACACAGTAAGTAATTAGGCCCCTTGTTACTGAAAAGATTGTTCTGCTGAAAGTGTCTTTTAAAATGCCTCTTGGTAGAGTTACTATTTAATTTAGGCAGTTTAGTTTCTCAGAAAGGAGTCATCAGGTTCTATAGCCTTTGCTAGATGAAACCTCTAGTTTTAATCACCTCCCTAAAAACATTCTTAATCCACTCTAGGCAAGATATGGATTTCCTTGCACCTTGGTCTTTAACTCTGCATGTCATTGCTAAGCACCGAATCATCGCATTACTATTCCTTTTCTTATCTTGCTCAGAGTTTATATGAAGAGGCATCAAACTCAGAATCCCCTCTGAATTCACTGGGAGTGCCAGGTGGTGTGAGTCATCAAATAAGAAACAGGTTTCTTTTAATGTAAAATGTGCCAAGTATGAGGTCTGAATGATCATTATTTTTATGTATTTAATGTGCATAGAAAAAGTGATCTGCAACCTTTAAGAATGTGCCAGAAGTTTGGAATGTACTTATAATTGGCTTCATCTCAAACCAGTCAATAAGCAAAGAAAATAGCAATCTCAGGGGAATTAACTTATTGGTTCTGAACCCCCATTCCATGTGGACCTTGTGATAAAGGGGAATCTATTCTTCTTGGACTTAGAACCATTCATATCAAGCTCCTCTGTAGAGTTCCTGCCTCTACAACACTTTGTAAGAAAGTTATCTCTTCTTGATAATTGAAACAACCAATAAGATTGAGAAAAGGAAAAACCCACTTCTAGCTTTATATATAGGTAAGAAGTATTTTTCTCTTTGGTGGATCTCACCTATGTTGAGAAAGTGAGTTCAAGTAATCATTTAAGACACTCATTTAGAAATATTATCTGAGGGCTGCTTATGTGTCAGGCATTCAGTCAAGTGCTTAAGCTTGAATCAAAATAGATAGAATGGGAAAATTGATTCTTCTACTTTCTTTAATGTCTTAAAGGTAGTGAAAGTAAATAGAATCTCTGTCTCTGTAGGGTTGGCTAGTGATAGATTGAGAACCAAAAAGGCCAAGAATAACACAGTGTGATAAATGTGATCAAAAGGAAAGTACACCTGCTCTGAGAATACCAAGGAGGAGCACCTAACTTGTACTTGGGGGGAGTGTGGAGAGGGTGGGTGTAGGAAAGGTTTCTTGGAAGAGGTGGAGCTAAACTGAAAGATAAGCAGGAATGGAGGACAAAGCTGGGGCTGGGCTGGGAGGACAGTGTGATAGGCTAAGGAAAGAGCATGAGCCAAGAGTCAAGAATGAGAGGAAGCATGGCTAGAAAAAAGGGTAGTATTGGGGGTAGGGTGTCAGGAATGAGGTTGTGCAGGAGCTTGTAAGCCAGCTTTAGGGATTTTGCTTTATCTCTAGGAACAATGGTATTTATTGAAAGATTTTTAGGCATAGAGTGACATGATCAAATTTGTATTTAGAAAGGTCACTCTGGCTTTAGCATATACAGGGCTGGGCATCTAGTTCTCTGTACTGACTAGAATTTTTCAGGTTTAAGATTGTTAGAAAACTACCTGCAAGGATAGAATCTTAGTCATCTTCTCCAATATGCCCTTTTTCTGAACTCACCAGGGTTAATGCTCCATCTTCTCAGAAGTGCCTCTGGCTTCTCAAAGCAACATTCATCATGGGGGAACAATTATTCTTTGTCTTACATTAATAACAGAATTCACAGCTCTGAAAGGAAAAGCCAGCAATCACCCCTTCAACCCCCCAGGTTCTTCTGAGAAATCCCCAAATTTCTTGTAGGAAGAACATGCAATATATTTAGCAACAAGTTTCTTCTTGTCCTGAAGTATGCCAGAAAAATACATTTTGAAGGATTATGGAAAATACAGAGAACTTGTGGTTTTGTTACTGGGTAATTAAGATCTGAGCTGTTAAAACAGGAAATTTGCATTATTTTATAATTCTAAAAATGTAATACTTGTTATTTTCTTTTGTAAGAGGGGAAAAATATTATAGTTTTAGTACCTCATTGTTTCAAAAGCCCATACTTGTTAGAGTGGCTTTCTTGCTTTTATATCATTGTTATCCAAAGTAGATATTTCATGGGCTGATGATCTCCTGGTAAAGCAGCAAATCTAGCTGGAATTCCCAAGAAAGCCAAGTAAATATTCTGATAACAAGAAGAATTTTATCAGGGAAGTAGGAAAGCTCCCTGCATGTGGTGGTAGTGGGAGAGAACATCAAGAAACAGAGATCAGAGCAGTGATATCATCTTGAGATTATAAGGGAGACATTGCATCTGCCCGACTTCAGGGAAATGTGCCTTTTCTCTTACTGCCCAGCCCTACCTCCTTTGCTGCTACCCTACACACCTGAGGATGCCCCTGACTTCATGCCCAATGTAGGAGAAAGTATATTTCTCAAACTGCACCTTGGGATTAGTACTCTGACAAGAGCAGATGAATAATGAGGAAAATAAAATAGCTGACGTAATATCTTGGAGAAATGGGATAGAGGAAGCCTTTCTGTATGAATCAGACTTGGTTGAATGAGCAACTTTGGGTCAGTTGAAGCTCAAGGTTATATTGGAAATTTCTGGATTCAAGGGTGTATTTTACTCTATCTCTGCCCCGCTTCAAGTATTTTTATAAAAGGCTTAGGGTTATTGAAGATGAGATCTTACATTTCCATTGCACATTGGTGAATCAATAGGAGGGGAGTTATAGGAAAAAATGTTCTTTTTAATTCTAGAGTTCCAGGTAATAAAAACCTGGTGCTCTTGAAGGGGAAATTCTTCCTAGTTTGAAAAATGAAGAAGGTAAATAATGACTTCGGAATTTTAGTATTATATGCTTTACAATAAAACTTTATTTTGCCTTTATCAAAAATATAATAGAAAGTATTTCCTTCTATATAACTTTATGATGAACTTATAGTAAATTCAGGAGGATGTACTATTAAAATATTGACACATGAGCTAGAATATAAGCTTTTTGTTATGTTTATTGATATATCCCTAATTATGTAGAAGAGTGTCTGGCAGAGTTTATGGATATAAAATAAATATTTGTTGAATAAATGTCTTAACTGAGCATATTAAGTATAAATAGTATAAAATTGATTATTTTTTTATGATTTTCATGAGATTAAATTTTCATTCAAATTAATGGATTATGTTTTCAGACGTCGGTCTCAGATTATGGCCATCGGTAATTTTGCAACATTAGGTACAGGCTATGACATTTTCTTATTTGTTAAAGTGTTTTTTATTTGAATCACGTTCAACAAAATGTTATCTGAGGATTTTTTTCATTTTAAAAGCCAACAAATCTATAAGTGTAGATTATTTTTGAAGCCACTTTCACTTATAATATCCCATGGTTCTTATAAAAACATACAAAAGAATAAACATATCCATTGGTTCTACTTGACACCTATTTTTATGAGAAGGCTTTGGGAAATTCTGAAAAAGGTAAAGCCAAGTCATCTTAGGTGGTTTGCAGAACATCACCACATATAGAAGAAATGTTAATTATTGACCTCTGAAAGTTATGGCTGATTATCTGGTCAGACAATTCATTAACAATGAGAATCTACTATTTATTAAACACCTTCCAGGTATTGCGCTAGTGCTGTCTCAGGGACACTTTAAGTATAATTGAGAAGACAAACAAAAACCAGTAACTAATGATCAAAAGTTGTGAAAAATTGCTGAGATAAAAAGTAGTGAGGCAAAGATAGAAGATGAGCTATTTTGATAGGGAGGTCAGGAAAGGTCTTTCTGAAAAGGTCTCATCTGACAGATGAGAAGGAATCATCTATATTCAGGGCAAAGGAGTAAGCGTTTCAGGCGGAGAACAGTGCACGAGCAAATAAACTATAATTTTAGAGCTTCTCGTATTTACAGATAAAATGATATGACATTCAGGATTTGTTTGAAAATAATTCATTGGGTGGCTGGGGAAGAGGAGTATAGGGCTATAGATAAACAAGATTGGCCATATAAGGATGACTACTAAAGGTAGGTGATGGATACATAAAGCTTTATTATGCAGTATTCTCTTCTTATGTATATTTGTAATTTTCCATAACAAAATGCTTTTTAAAAAAGCTTTGCAACTTCTTTTGTTTTTAGGTCTAATTATTGCCTAATTTTCTTGATACTTTTCAAATACAACTCTTTTTCATCACATACCATTTTAAGCATATAGAAACTATTGGTCTGAAGAGAGTAGTGTTTGCAACATCTGAGAGGAGAGCTCAGTAAAGTCAGTAGCCCTGGTTTTAGACTAATCTGTTCTTGAAGAGAAGTATTTTAATATTTTGTTTTTTATCAAATGTGAGAAAAAGAATATGTAAGGAAGTTCGACCAAGTGTAGCTTTTAAAATATCAACTTTTTTTGAGGCATAATTTATATGCAATAAAGTTTGCATATTTTAAATATACAGGTAGATGACACTGTGGAACTATATCCCAAACAAGATATAAAATTTCTCCACATCTCCAGGAAGTTCCTTTGTGCCACTTGTCAATTTCCTCCTCCCCCACTTTGGGAAACTACTAATCTGATTTCTATCACTACAGATTAATTTTATGTGTTCTATAATTTTATATAATGGAATTATACACTATGTACTTCTTTGTCTTGTCTTTTTTCACTCAACATATTGTCTGTGTGATTCATCCTTGTGGTGGTGTGGATCTGTAATTCATTTTTTTTTAAATTACTGAATAGGGTATTCAATTGTATGACTTTTCCACAGTTTGTTTATCTATTGTTGATGGACATTGGGTTGACTCCAGGTTTGAACTACTTTGAATAAAACTGCTTTGAACATGGAACATCTGTGTACAAGTCTTTTGTGTACACATATGTTTTTATTTCCCTTGAGTAAATATCTAGGAGTGGAATGGCTGTGTCACATGGTAAGTATATTTTTAACTTTGCAAGAGACTTCTAAACTGCTTTTCAAACAGCTTTGCACCATTTTACACACCAGCAATGTGTGAGAATTTCAGTTTTTCCTCATGTTTGGCAATGTTTGATATTGCCAGTCTTTTAAATTTTAGCCTTTTTAGTGGGCATGAGGTAATATCACATTGTGGTTTTAATTTAATTTCCCAAATGACTAATGTTAAACTTCTTTTCATATGCTTATTGGATAGAAATATATCTTTGTAAAGAGTCTACTGAAGTCTTTTTTCTTTTTAAAATAAATTACATTATTTATCTTTTTATTGGATTAAAAATTGCTTTATATATTCTGGGTATACTATTTTATCAGTTATATGTGTTGCAAATATTTTTTTTCTCAGTCTGCCTTTTCATTTTCTAGATTTTTTTTTTGAAGAGAACAGAAGGATTTAATTTTGATAAAGTCCAATTCAATCAATTTTATTTTATTTTTAATGCTATTTCTGTCTTTGCTAAGAAATTTTTGTCTACTACAAAGTTACCATACATGTTTGGGTCTATTTCTGAACTCTATTCTATCCCACCATCTTGATTGCTGTAGCTTCATGGTAAGTAAATCAAGTAATGTTTTCCATTCTGTTTGTCTTTTTCAAAATGATTTTTTTTCTTAGATCCTTTGCATTTCCATATACATTTTAGGATCAGTTTGTCAATTTCTCAAAAAAATTACCTGCTGAAGTTTTGATTGGGATTACATCAAATCTATAGATTAATTTGGCAAGAATGGAGGACAATACTGAGTCTTCTAATCCATAAATATGACATATAGTTCCATTATTCAAGTTTTTAAATTTTTTTCCAGAAATATCTTATATTATGTATAAATATTTTGCATGACTTTTGTTAAATTTATTCCTAAGTATTTTATGTCTTTAATCCCATTGTACATGATATTCTTAAAATTTTTGTTTTCCATTTTTTTGTTCCTTAATTTAGTTTTTATAAGCTTACTTTCAGCTCTATTATTTTTGAGAATACCTCTTAAAAGGAGCATAATTTGAGGATAATTGAGAACAAATAAGCAGAGCCCTTTGTCATCACTATCCAGAGAATGTATACTAAGTGTCCTTTATTGTATTTTTTAGAATAGTCACCTTACCCAGAGCCCAGTCTGGTGGGTCATTGTGCTTTCTCAGAAAGATCCTGATTCTCTGGGTTTATTTTTCCTCTAAAATTGAGAATTGGTAATAATCATGCTTTGATTCTTTTATGAAACTTTTTTTCCTAACTATCAAATGTTAAAGCTCACGAAAGCCCTTAAATTGCAAATCTTTAATAAAATTAAATATTAATATGATTGAAACTTTTTAAAAATGATTATATAAAAAAATCTAATAGTGACAACTGGTTGATTTTTCCCCCTTTCATTTGACATAGGAAAAAGTGAGAGAGGGGGGCCTCAACATACACTGAATATGTGCTCTGTGCCAGGCATCTTACATATATTACTTCTTTTAATCTCTACTACAACCCCATGAGGGTATGATAGGGATTCTGATGTAAGCATTATTATCATTTCTTTGTAAATAAGAAACAGAGGTTCAGAGAGATTATATTATCTTGTTTAAGCTTTCTCAATTATTAAGTGTCTGATTTTAAAACTTTGCATCTTTTACAGAACAAATTGTCTAATTGAGAACTGGTGAGTCCTGGAAATGAGTGTTCAAGGTGAATGCATGGGATACAAGACAGTTCAGAACTCAGCCTAGGGCCACTGGATTTGCCTCCCACTTCTCCCTGGCAAGGCAGGCCAGACTTAACAAAACTGAAATCATATTTCCTAGATTATTATGCAGGTGTTTTAATAGATTTCAAGTTCATTTAGTGTCTGTATTAAAATTTATTTTTGGAAGCTGCAGTTAAATAATGTTTCTTAAGTACATTTATGTGGTAGACTGGTAAAAGATGCTGTGAAGGTCATCTATGACACAGTGCCAGCCCTAAAGGAGCTTTTTCTCTAGATATGGACACAGGACATATCCCCAGGCAGATAATTAATAATTCCCAGTGTTAGGAAGACATTATCCTCCAGGATATAGAGAAAGCTGAGAGTATCAGTGGGCTTCTATGGGCAGCTAAAAATCTCACCTGGGCTTCATATTAGTATATAAAATTCAAGGAGGAAACAGGGAGAGTACATCTCCTGAGAGAGAGTGATGGGAGTGAGAAGATATGTTCTCTGCTAGAAGTACCTCAGGGAGGCCACGTGGTTATAGACATGCCTGTCTAGCAGCAGTTAAGCATGAGGTCTGGAAGGAGACTACCTACGTTTGACTAATTATCAATGATTATCTTTGAGGTTCTGGTCAAATCATTCAGCCCATGTATGCATGCATGTACACATGCACAATTATATACACATGCAGATGACCCTATTGTAAAATAGGGGCAATAATAATGTTCATCTCTTGTTGTTATAGTAAGGATTCAGCGAGACAATGCACTTAGCTTGCTACCTGACACACAACAAATAATGATTAAAATAACTGTTTCATTACTAGTGGTTTTAAATGCCTAGCTAAGGCAAAAAAAAATTTTGCTCAAATTCCTATATATTACCTTTCAAATATATTACTATTTGTAACTGTATTACTTTGATAGGGCTTCCATAACAAAATACCATGAACTATGTATTTTTTCACAGTTTCAAAGGCTAGAAGCTCAAAATCAACGTGTTGGCATATTTGGTTTCTCTGAGGGCCTCTCTCCTTGGCTTGACGATGGCTATGTTCTTATTATGTCCTCACATGGCCTTTTCTCTGTGCATACAAACCTGGTGCCTATCTCTCTTCTTATAAGGACACTAGTTCTATTGGATTAGGGTCCACTCTTATGACCTTATTTAACCTTAATTGTCTCTTTAAAAGCCCTATCTCCAAACGCAGTCATATTCTAAGGTACTGGGGTATAGGGGTGAGGACACAATTTAGTGCATAATAATAAACATTCTTGCTTTGTTATCTTCTGCTTTCAGAATGCTATTTTCTTCCTTTTCAAGCTTAACCCTTTCACATGACCTCCTTTCATCAAGTATTGCTTTCTTCCTCTCTTTTCCTTTGGCTTAATATTTGGAGTCTTATGTCTGTCAAATCTCTTGCTATCTATCATCTGTCTGTCTATCTGTCTCTGTCTTCTATCATCTATCTATCATCTATCTATCTTTCTATCTATCTATCTATCTATCTATCTATCTTTCTACTATCTAGCTATCATCTATCTATCAATTTATACATTTTTTTCTTTGAAGAAAGAGATGGATAAATATAAATTTTCCTCACATACTATTTTAGGGAGAAAGGCTTTTTTCTTTTTAATTAATTTGAGAAAAGACCCTTTGTTTTAAGATTTTTGTACAGTGCATATTAAGAAGCAGCAAGTAAGATACTAGGAGTGTATGTGTGCGCATGCTTGAATGCATACACATGTGTAAATTTAGAATTTAGCCTGAAAATTTGGAAATCCTCACTCATACCGAGTAAATAATTTAAAAAATGCTTGCTCTTCAACTTAAAAATGTATCAAAAATGAGAAAACCAACTATAGAAAAAAGGGATCATAAAAATATAAATGCTAAGGACAATTGCTTATCTATATTCAAAATGCAAATCACTTTTAAATAGAATAGAAAAAGATAATGAATATTTAAAAAGCAATGTCAAATAAATGGGCACAAATATATAATTTACAGCTCTAACATGGTAGGATAATTTAGTTTTTCCAGTAACAGGGGTTCTGTTAAACAATCAAGTGTGCTTAGATGCTCATCCCTCTGCTCTCTCAGCTCCCCTCCAATCTCATTGAATCCTGCCATTTCAGACACACTGTATACATGGTGTTAAATGATACCCAGGGAAAAAAATGTACATGCTGCATGTAAAGTCCACATTCTTCTTTTTTATGAGCCACCAAATCTTGCTGTTGGTGTTTATATTAACAGAGAAATGTGATATTAATATTTAGCTCACTCTGCAGAAATAAGCATTTAAGTTGGGGCAATTTCAATATGCAGATTCCAGAGCAAGATCTCTGTATCCCCGTGACTTTCACACACACACACACACACACACACACACACACACACACACACACACAGAATGTTTTCCAGCTCTCATGGCTAAGAACCCTCAATTAACCCGAGGAATAACACATGGCCAGCAGAAGGAGGAGATCCAGCAAAATGGCAATGTTTACAGATACAAGGGATGCCCAGTGTGCATGAGAGCTTTGTGAACCCTGCTGGAGATGGAAGTCCCACATGGACAGCTGCAGCATCAAAGAATCCTGGTGACCTAGATTCAGCTATAGATTGGGAACTGCTCTGGCCTGCGTTGCTACCACTACGCCAGCAGTCTGCTTGCAGTTTCATGGGCTGCCTGGCAAACAGTGCTGACCCATTTCACCATGACAACCTGGGCTGCTCTACTAAAGGCTATGTGCAAGGAAACGCTCACTGTTGGCATTTTAAAGGTTTCAAAATTAAGTTTACTTAGAGTTTTTGAAAAATACATTTGGAAGAATCGACTAAAGCTGACATCCACTGACAACAGTGGAAGAGTTGGAGAAGAGAAATGTGAAGAAGTTGCTGTTAGCTTTTTCCATGTCCTAAATTATCAGCAAAACTATCCATTTTATGTTGTACTCAGCCAATAGCATTATAACAAATATGTTTCTAACCAATGTGAACTGATAAACAGAGAATAAGAAAGTGAAAAGGTTAAGGGATTAACTTCCATGGCTATATATATTCTGGTTTATTAAAACAGAATATATAAACTCAAATAATGTAAAATCTCCTGATAAATAAATGGAAATGTTTAAAGGTGGATTTTTTTACAGCCTTGGCTCAACCTTGAACTGTACAGAATCGTGTTTCATTGGAGAATTAAAATAGTATGCCCCTTGGGGAGAAAATGGGTCTGTGCTTTGGTAAAGGAATTCCATTTAGTAAGTGCAATTTAGGAAAATCAGGGTCTGGTATGTGCATGTGATCACATTAAAATGCAATCTCTGCTTTTTTGACAAAAACCATAGCACAGAATTGAAACCATTTGCCAGTCTTTATACTAAAATCTATGCACCATTCTCAGCACTGCTTTTCTTGTTGTTAAATTAGCTCAGGAGTTTAAATCCTAGTACTTCCTGAGTGATTTTCTCTATTTCCTATGCAGGAAAAACAAAAGCAAAACAGGCCATATGATGGAGAATCTGTTCCCAGTGACAGATCCTATTCTTGGGCCATGTAGATCTCTACTTGGGGACAATCACACAGTCTTTACTTTTTAAGTAGAGGAGAGAGAAAAGTAACCATAGCCTGACATCATGGGAATCAGTCCAATGCAATTTATGGAAACCCGGAAATAAAATTGTAGCATATCTTTGTAAAATAAATGATCCATTCACTCTTTTTGACTTGCTAGATTAAAAAAAAAAAAAAAAAAAAAAACCTCTTTTTAATTTTCTCTTACTCAGCATTTTCCTTCAGTGCCTAAAAAGATTTTCTTTACTCTTGCAAGGGCTCAGCATCCTTTCTGACAGATCCTTCCTGTCTCCAAGTCTTCCAGGAACAAGCTTTATCCTGTGTGAAAGAAACTACTTCCTGTTGGAGAAGCAGCTAACTCTATTTGCAGCTATGTGTGCCTGCTACTCTTCACCTGAATGCCAGCTGTCAGTGAAGGACTTAGATTAACTAAGCATCTAGTACATTGCTACAAATTAGATCAGGGATTAGAAAGCAAATACCATTTGTAAATGGTAGTACCTTTGGACTTCAACTCTCAAGGAAAATACTGATGAAAATTAATTATCCAATACACTGGAAAAATAGCAATAGTTTTTCATGGACGAAAATGAAGTTATAACCTATCTGTCTTCCAGCCATTCTGATATAATTATAAATGGTGGCTCCTTTTGTGTCCTCATTTAAATGACAAATTATATGGTCTTCCGAAAGATAATATTTTTAATGCTTGAAACATCTTCCTTCAGTGTTTTTCTAAAATTTTAGTTTGCTGTGTATGACTATGGTTTTATCAGCAAGAGGGATATCTTTAAGAATCTGAAGTGACCACCTCTTGGTAGAAGTTCTACCACTTCACATTTACAGTTTATGATAGATTTAATTATCACAAGAATGCATCCGGGAGTGACCATCGCCAAAACTGGGAAGTAGGCAAGGTTCAAATTGGTGTCTGATCCCTCCAGGAAAATCTTCTCTACCCTACTTTCCTTAGTTACATGCTTTCTTCTACATTTGTCTTCCCCTGCCCTTGCTGCTTTCACTAGTTCTGCCTATTCCCTTCCCAAGGCCTTAAGCTCTCAGATCCTTTACTAGCACCAATATAATTTTGGAGGGTTATTTGTGATTTTAAAAGAAGCAAAGACTTGAAATACCAAGGGAAACCTTCTCTGGTGGAGTTTCTGGCATCCACCCTTAAAATCGCACCACTCAAACAGCCTCTTCATTTACCTTTATACCTATGTCATCAAAGTCAATGAAGCTAACAGACACCAGGTGATCAACAGGATTCCCAAATGTAAATGATCTGAAATACAAGGTAGAATGTGGCCTTTTGGTTTCAAATACTTTTCATTCCTTGAGCTATGAAGCTATGTTACGTGTTTCTAAAAATGACAATTATGAGAAAGCACACATAGCCATCCAGAGCGTGTCTATTATTTTATACTTGGAAGACAAAAAATGTAATGCCAGAAGTATGTATACAAGACATATTTAAATAACTTCCTTAATTAAATTAGCATACTACTGCAATCTAATTATATAGTACTTACTTTTTATTGTGTGAGGAATAAAGTCTTATAATATCAATAGATTTTGATGAATGTTTTCTATAAAAAAGTTTTAAAATATAGGGTAGGGTATTTCAATAGATCATTCAAAACCTTTCTAATGGTTGCGATATTATCTCCCTTCCACCACTCCATCACTGATTTATGAACTTTTATTGTTTTTACCAGTGTATTTAAGGACTAGTGTAAACATTATTTTTGCAATTGCTTTCAGATGCCCAGTTCTGAATTTCTGCACAGCTTTAATGGAATTCATGGAATTCATTATCTAGACATATACTATTTTGTGGACTCAATCATCTTTGTGGATTGATCATGGGTTCACTGATGCTTTAATTACAAAGCATTTAATGATGCAAATGATCAGCCCATTTCTGAAATACTGGAGCACCCATCAATGAAAAGATTCATTTGCCTTGATCTGCAAAGCATAATTGAGAGTATTTAGTCCTAATGTAGGTAGGAAACATGAGCATTTAGTTCTGGGGCAAAGTTAGCATTTTCCACTTAAAATTTTCATAAGAAATGAAAACATGCTATAAGCATGTTCGGTAATCATCTTAACTGACAGATAAAGCTGTGTTTCCATTCTTTTTAAAAATCATGATCTTGCCTCTGTTTTTTATTCCCCCCTATGGCTGTTTTTATTTTTATTAATCTTATTAATTCATTCACTCAGTGAATATTCAATCAATACTATCTTCCTCCTCCAACAAAGCATTGTGTTAGGTACGTGCCATGCAAGATATGACCTCTGCCTTCCATTTGATTAGTCTGTTGGGAGGGCGAAGACTTGTACTCATACAAATAATATTCCAGACAGTGACGACATGCCATATCTGATGCAGACCATGTGCTCTACAAATCTGAAATGATGAGGATTCTGACTATAGAGGGAATAATGTTTAGAGATAAAGAATAAACTTCTTTAAGATAAAGATTGAAGGTCAGTGCTAAGAAGCTACAGCAGAAACAACAACATAGAGGCCAAAATAGCAATCTATGATCAGAAACTAGTCCAAAGTAAGTTGCATTTAGAATTCAACCTTGAGAAATAGTAGGGCTTAAGACTAGTTGGGAGCCAGACTTTAAGGTTAATTGATTTGGTCTTAATTCCATAGACAGTTAAGAGATGGTCAAAAACTTTAAGTACACACTTTGCAACCTTTTTGTGCATTAAGAAAATGATTAAAGACCATCTGTAGGACAAATTGTAGGAGGAAGGAAGGTCAGTTGGGAAGTTACTGTAGCACTCAAGGTATGTTGTGATAAGAGTTGGAATGAAGGCAGTAGCAGTATGAATAAAAAGAAGAGAAGATATATAATGTGGGAGTGTTATTTTATTTCCCCAGAGAATAGAGTTTGGGTTGATTAGTGAAGCAACACCATCAGTTATGCTTCTGCTAAGCTTTCCAAAAATGTAGCAACTTATTTTGCAGAAACTGTGCCTGTGATTTACTCTTGAATGTTATGAAATGGACTTAGTCACTGATTTATAAGACATATATCAAGTGATAATTATTATCATTACCTGAAGTCCAATGTTTCCATTTTCATCCTTTTACTCTCCACCCTCTGCAAATGAAGAGGACCTTATGGACACCACCTATACCTTGAAAACTCAACACATTTCTGTTTTGAAGATGGGGAAATGACAGCACAGAAAGTTTAAGTATACAAAGTGACACAAAAGCAAATCTCATTACACTAGTTTTTTTGTTGTTGTTTGTTTATTTTTAGCAAGAGACAGGTCAGGATAACTTAAGGTAACAGATATTTAACATTGAAGCATTTTGACCAAGACAAACTTTTGATAAAACAGGATGATGGGGCATAATTAAGGCTGAATATGTGTGAAGTTCTGGGGTTTGTCATCTAACAAGGAACTATCTTTAACTGCTGAAGCTAGCATGGATAATTTAGGAAATTTAGGACAATGACATTGGATTGTTTTTATGGATTATTCAGAATAATTTTTGTCTTTTTTTTAAAACTGGCTAATAATTTTTGATACTTCACTTTGTGCTGAGTATATTGCAATCTACTTGCTGCCGGCATAAGACTATTTGTTTAAAGATAATCCCTGACTAATTAATAGAAAGAGAAACTCAAGAAATCAAGTAGAATATAAAGGGCAATTAATTGATCCAGGTTTTGACAATATCATGAATAGACATCCTAGCAGATGACTAGTAAGCAATGATGAAATGATTACCGTGAATGTGGATTGGTTATGTGCTGTGTATTTGTGTATTCATTTGGGACTATAGACCTTTTGATTTCACATGTGTGTATGACTTGGAATAAAAAAGAAGAAGAAAAAAAAGTAAGAGATTTTCCTTAAAAGAAGAGTTTTCTGAGTATGCTTAAAACACTTTTTTTCCTCCCTAAATTACTTAAAAACTTAGGATTAAAATGTTTGAAATGAAAAGCATTTTCTTAGGATCCTATTATATCACTCATTTTTGTTTGTACAGGGTTGCTCAAGAAGGCTGCATTCTAACATGCTGTGATTTACTCTTCCTTCACAAATAACAGAATTACTGGACTTTGAAAGCTGACAAGGGGAGGAAAAGAAAAAAGAAGAAATGTTTATACCTCTTTTCATTTGGACTTGGCTCCTTCAGAAATCTAATACTAAATATCTTCCTGCATCTGGAGGAGGAAAGAAAGGGACCATACAGGCATTCTGTACATAATGTTGAAATAAAACCCTCTATTGTCCATCAGGACAATAGAACTAGTCTATAATAATGTAGTACAAGTAGAGCATAAACTACACAAGCCAGCAATGCAATCTTTGTTCCAGTGTAATCTTCCATATCAACCATCGACAATTCCCAGAGGTAAGAGAAAGACCTTTCTCCTACTTCCCATAACGTGCTACCACTTCTCTCGCTCTTCTTGCTGTATAAGAAGCAGTGTAATAAACTTCACCTTTGGGATGGCTAAACATGTTTGACAGCATAGGAACTGTCCTAAATATTGACAAGTCTCAAACTAAGCCCAAACTGTTTGTATGCATAACAAAACAAGTTAACTTTGTTATCTGCTTCGAAGTCTGCAGGAGGTGTTTATTTTAATGGAGAGAGAAGTACAAATACTGAGATGTGAGGTGCTCACAATCAAAGCACTACTAGAGAAGATATTTTAATTTCCATCTAGAAAGATAGCATCTTTTTATGGAAGTAGGAGGTAGAGACACAATACATTACTAAAACTAAGTAAAATATTCAAGAACATTAGGACAAAGGCAACAGCACTGATCGAGCACACTCAAACTGACACAGAACCAATTGTTTACTAGCTGATTCACCACAACCCAACACTCTGTGAGGTACTGGGAGGCTACTGCAGTGATGGCAAGATGTTGTCTGCATGGAGCTTACATTCATAGTTCACAGTGGGCATTCTGCTCAAATGCACAGATGAGTGTAGAATAAATAGCTCCTGGTATTTATCCTGAGCTTAGCCAGATTTGAGCCTCTAAAATTGCTTGAGTTTGTCTATAATTAGTCTTACTGAAACCTATGACTTCAGGTTCGATACAAAAGTAAAAAATAATTGCTTCATAAAACATGTCATGTCTTTTTGTAACCATGACATTAACTTTTTGTTTAAGAGAAAATTTAGTCTGTTAAAAAATATTTTGTGAATGAGGGAAAATAGTCTAAAGATAAAGAAAAGACCATTAAGAATTTCAAAAGCAATCAAAACAGGGCAATTGCATATTTAAAAAATTGTAAGGGCTCTAGAAGAAAAAAAATTTATGCTGTTATCTTTGCTTTGCTGAGGAACAGCAAAGAAAAAAGGCTTACAAAATTCATAGCTTCTTGACACTCTACCTTCCTCACACTGGAAGAGTCTGGTTCCTCATCTTTCTCATGCACCTTTAATTTTGGTACATGTCTTAGCATCTGTCACATAATAATGTTAAATAATACTTATAAAAGATCTATAATTGGTGTAGGAGATATACCAGTGAATAAAAACAAAGACCATGATCTCACAAATATCATAATCTATGGTGGAGACATATAATAGATACATAAATATTTGAGGGAAAAATGTTAAAAAGGAAGTATAAAGGTAATGGAGAAATTTATGGAATTGTAAAATTGTAGACTAGTTTTTCTGTATAGAGATATCAGGGAAGGCCTCTTCTGACAGAGGACATTTAGCAGAAATTAGAATGTTTTGAAAGACTGTTAGGTAGGTATCTGAAAACATTAGCTCTAGACAGAATAAACAGAAAGTGCAAAGGCCCTGAGGCAGGCATGTGTCTGGAGTTTCTATAGCTATAGGGTCAATGTGCCTAAAACAGAGTAAGCTGGGGAAGAGTTAAAGGAGATGAGAACAGAGACATGAAGAGTAGGATAAGTAGGCAGATCATAGATGGATCTTCAGGCAACATTAAGGAGCTTAAATTTTATTTTGAATGAAATGGGTAATTTTTTCAGAATGAGAAATAAAGCTGCAAGGACACCCATATTTTGAAAGTGATCTTGAACAAAGAGAAAATGTTTTACACCAAGAAAGCTTAGGTTAGATGTGTAAAATAATGTTTGGCTTTTAAGGCATTTAGTCATTGAACAAGGTTATTGAAGAACAATAATAAATCTCATTCCCTAGAGCTGCTTAGGAAGAACCATGTTTATTTGATATAAAGTAGCACTTAGAAAAAATAATCAATGTGCTTTTCCCCCTAGCCACTTAAACAAATCCATAGTTAATTTGGTTAACCATGTAATCAAACTGATTTAATAATTAAGATCACCAGGAAAACTAGAATATATTCAGCTCTCCAGTGTACTATTTTTTATTGGTAGGTACTTCCCAGGGGAAATACCCATTTGTTTCTAGGACAGTGGTTCTGCTATATTTGGCTCATGTACAACTTCAGTAGATCTTAAGTTATTTATTTTAGGGAAAAAAAATTTGTGACTGTAGCACAGGGGTTGACTAGGACCTACAGTCAACTTGGGACAATGCTTGATTTAATATTCTTTCAAACTAATATTTAAAAATAGTAGCTCGATACTTTTATCTTATCTTAGTGGGAATGCAGAGAAATGAATTGTCTTTTATTAGATATTATGTACAAACCAGGTTCTTATCAATTACCTTTCAGTGCCTAATGAGAACATTCTGTTAAAAAATTTGGCAACTCTATTCCTATTTTCTGTGTGTTTCTTTTTTTTTATTGCTTTCTTCTGCATTTTTTCAAAGCCTCAATTTGTTGATAGCATAGTAAAGTCTTTAAAATTTAGGTAATAAAACAAAGCATTTCTATAACAAGGAATGTGTTGAGCACTTTTTATTGTCAGAATTCAGCTATCTGTAATCATGACTTTCAGCTGATGACCATCATTTTCCAAAGAAATTCAAGTGTGACAAGTTTGTCCTAGTAAGGAATGTTTTCTTTCTTCCTCTCAAGGGCACCAGAAATGAGATCGATACGTATTGATTCCTGTGATATTTTGGTGGCCTTTATAGATTAGTGATGATTAGTTGCCAAGGTGACTGGTACCACCCTTAATGTGGCTTTGTAGCCATATAAACATGTTGTAAACAATAATGCTACATAGGACTCGCCCAAGGGCCATGGAAGGGACTTTCCAGGCCAGCAGAGACTTCGGGCTGGGTGGCCAGGATGGAGAGGTATGGGAGTTCTGCTTCGGACAGCAACTCTACTCTCCTCTCACTGAGAAGACTGTGTTGTTCTCTTCCTGGTTCTATGGATCATTGCTTGAGAGGTTTATTTTATCCCAATGTCCACAGAAGTAAGGGTTAATACTTGTTTGCTGGTATTGGTTACTGTTTGTTTTAAACAGTCATGATGAATGTTCTAGTTGCTTTTAGAAACTGGGTTAAGGAGTTAGATGGTGTTTGCACATGCCAACCAACGCTTCAGAAAACCAATCTGTCTCCAGTATCTAGAGTAGTCACCCTATTCTCCAGACCCAGGCAGAAGAGCCACACAGTACTGCTCTTTTTTCTCTTCCCCTCTCATCTCTGGATCCTCTAACAGCAAGCTTTGTAAACAATTTGTCAAGAGTAGGACCCTTAACATATACTTTTGCCAATAACACACCAAATTTCCACAATCACATAGCGAGGAAGTGGAAGAACCAGCATTCAGAGTTCTTTGTGTTCACAATTCTTGTTCTTTCCACTACACAAACATATCTTGGTTCAGACTTCTCTGGGCAAAAGAATAGAATGATTCAATAACCTGGTGATTCCAAGCTTTAAAGCATTAAGAGTAATCATTCCACAGTAAGCACAATATGGATGCTCTAGCCAGAGGTAGTGAAAAGAGAGTGTTGATTAATTTCTCCTGCCCCTACCTCCAAGGAGGTCTAAGCAGGTTCATTCCACCCAACCCCTCCAGTGGCATTAGGAGAAAGATGGTGTTGGTGACCTTTCTGTAGGAGAGTTTGGCTAATGAGTCACTTCTCTCCCACTCAGCAACTTACTCATTATATAAATGCAGAAGTATTAGACAAGTCCCCAGTTCCCACATACATGGCAGCAGGGGGAGATGACCCAACCTGAATCTGGAGTCCCACCTTCCTGAGAGAGGCATCTGGGAAACCCATTAGCCATGGCCAAGGCTTCACAGTGGGGAAAACAGCCATTCTTCCCTAAGCAGATGAAACCTGAGCCTCTTATTTCACGATACTAATCACCAAGTAAACAGGTGCTTTTATGCTAACATCTGTGTGAGGGCAACTTCCCACACTACCCTCTTCCTGACTGCATGTTCTCACCGAAATACCAGCAACGTCTCTGAGCCACCTTGGCTCTGGAGGGGCCCCAGACTGTCCTGAGGCCTATGCCACATTCTGCTTAGGCTCAGGGACTTTCATTTCCTCTCAGGGCCAAGCCACCCCCTTGATGTACAGTATCCATGAACTGCTTTGGGAGCTTCAGAGGCCCTTCAAGTGGTCTTCATTTGTATGGATTCAGGAGTTTCCCTTGGGTTTCTAGTTAATTCACTGGAGGACTGATTTCCTGAGAGTACTCTTGGTTTGCTATAAGTTTCTTTCTTGCCTGACTTAGGCCAGTTCATTAAGCAATTCACATACACTAATGCCAGATTTATAAAGTGCAAATTGAATTCTGCCCTTGGCCTTCTCTGCCCAACTCCCACCACTTCCCTATTGTAGCTTCTCTTAAAGCATAGTCACATTTCCCTTCTAAAGCTCTAGTAAATTCTGCCAGATTAAGGAATGGGGGAAGGGGGAATGATGATTTCTTATGAATTTTCATATGCAGGCTTTAAACGGTGCCTGTTCTCTGAGATCTTCCTTGCAGTGTTCTTAAGGAACCAGAGTTGTTATCAAGTTCCAGATTTTACAAGAGGAAACGCAGAAACCATTCTTTTTCTTTCCCATTGTCAAAAAACAAACCCAAACAAACAAACAAAAAACCAACCCTTAAACAAAGTGACTTAAAAATGAAGTCAAAGGTGCAGAGGCCTCTGTCTTTCAGCCGGGATACTTTGTGATTTGCTTGCTTACAGTTCCCTCATCTCCCCCCACTCCTCCCACCCCCCCCCCCCCCCCCCCAAATCTCATAGGCACAGACTCATTACTCCATTAGGATTTGGCTGGGGAGGCTGACAGAACAATGAGAACATAGAAGAATCTGGTTAGACTGCCAGAGTTAACAACCACTTATGTGCAATAAAACCAGACAGAATTTTTTGATGGACCACATTCTCATTGCATTTAAACAGCCTTGGAAAGCTTCCATGGCTGTTGATGTCACGTAAGAAAACATCCTGGAGGAGAGTGGGCAGCAATGTGTCCTTTGGGCTTGCCTCTAACATTTGCAAATGGAGGCCCACATGCCATATGTTTAAATACTTAAAAGTTATCATTCAAGCTTGAGAACTCTTAAATAAAACATAAAATAAGTTCTACACTCCATAACAAACATATTTGTATTGGTAATATAGAAGCTGGCTTCAAATTTAGAGTTCTCTCGCTCCTTGGAGTTCCATCTGGACCACAATGGCCAGGGAGAGCTGGGCTCTCACTGCCTATACCAGTAGGTCCACCTTCATCTCTTTAGACCCTGCTCCATCCATCTCCATCTCTTCACATCCTGGCTCCATCCTGCAGTGTGTGTGGCCTCTCATACTCATGTAGGACACTCTACCCTATGAGTTCAAGTTCCACTGATACTTCTAATACTTCCAACAGCCCCCCACACACATACACTTCTCGCTCAACTGGGCCACTGCTTGGCCTAGAAGTGTGTCCAGTTTGCACTCAGATCGACAGATAGAAGAATAAAGACTCATGCAGACTCTAGCTGATTGAAAACTCTGGCTTGGAAAGGAAATTCCGAGGTCCTGAGAACCCAAAGCATGGTTGAGACAGGGTATTGCCTTGACCTCATGAACTCTTTTTCCCACTAAGAGAAGCGCTATTAAAAGAAAATCCGGCTGGGCCTTATAAGTAAAGGGTATAGAGCAGTGGGCCCTATTGTGAATTTATGAATAATATATGTAAAGTATGTATAAACATCCTTTGTAGTGTTTATATGTTAGAAAGTGGATACTTGCTACAGTGTCTACAGGAGGTACAACAGAGCAAGATACTCTTTGCTTTGTATGCTAAATGAGAACAGATGTCTGATGTCTAGCTGTAATGGTTCTCAATTCAATAGTGATATTACTTGGGATAGATTCCTCATGACTTCAGACATATGGATTCTGATTTAATTGGTTTAGGGTGGGGTCCTGAAACAAATATTTTTAAAAAGCTCCCTAGGTGATTCCATGTGCAGTCAAGATTGATAACCAGTGGGTCTCGCCTGGTGATTGTGCTTCTCATATGCCCAGCGATATGCCAGGGTATTAGCCCTTGTGACTACATCAGAGAACTCAAAACTATATGGCCTAGGAGATATTCATCTTTGGGTTAACTGGGCCCCTGTAGTATAGCTAACAATCGGTTCTGTGCCTGGACCTGTGAGTAAGATTGGTCTATATAGGTTCTGCTGGTGGCAGGCAGGAGAACTTTCAAATGGCATTGCCACTGTGCTCCATGCAGGGTGAAATTTTAAATATTTAAAATTTAACAACCACTGGAGCAATCAATCATCTCCAACTGTAGAATACTGGTTGTCCTTATCATTGTCTAAAAGAGTAATCTAGTTACACCTTCCCAAAATCTCTTAGGGAGGACATACAGTATACTTACACCATGCAAGTGTATGATACTTCAAAATCACAAGATCACAAGACAGAACAGGATCTTTCATGGCTATCTAGTCTACCTTTGTTTTTGAGAAAGTCCGCGTTTAAGTCATCCCAGAGGCAGAACTCCTCCGCTGGAATATAATTTTTTCTCTGCTCAGCAGGAGGGCCTTCTATTCAAAGCCCAGGTCAAGGCCTATCTTTGTGGCAAAGTAATTAATTGCAAGCCTCTGACCTCAGCAGGGCAGATTCAGGTTGTAGGGAATGGAATTTAATACAATTTGGGGAGTTCCCTTTATGATAAAGAATACAAAATTAGTTACAAAAGTGAATATTTATTAAGAATGAGAAAATAAATTATAAACTACTGAGGTCTTTGAGATTTAGTTCTCTTTCCTCTAAGATCCCTTTAGGCAGTTTTCCAGAGTGCTTGCATAGAACACTTCCTGTTTGCTGCCTGGTTTTCCCACGGCACCTTAGAAATCCTGCAAAGCCCAGCAGATCCTAGCACCCTCTGGAACTGGTACATCTGCCTCTGCTCTTCTGCAAATAGTGGTGCATGTTACTTTTTTGCTTATTGATCTATTTATGTTTCTCATCTTTCCAGAGTATTTGAAGCAGAGAATCTTACTCTTTATACTTTAACAATGTAGCACTTTGCTTTTGCGCATACTGTTCCTACACTGTTTCTCATCTCCCAACTGCACTGTGTGACCTGGCAAAATCTTACTTATTCTTTAATACTTTTCGGGATCCTTCTAGACAAATGATTCTGAATCAGGAACAATTTTGTTCTGCAGGTAATGTTAATATCTGGAGACTCTGATCATCACTACTAGGGCTAGAATGGAAGTGTGGTGCGGGGTAGGACAGCAGGAGGTGTCCCATCTAGTGGACAGAGATAAGGGCCGATGTTAAGCAACCTACAATGCACAGGAAAATCTCTCATACCTATCCAAACCCAAATAATCAGTGGTGCTGAAGTTGAGAAACCTAACTCCTGCCTGAGCTGAATTCTCTTCCTCTCTGCTGCTAGAGCCTCATATATAGATTCTGATTTCCACTCAACACAGTGATTATAATCATCTGTATATGGCCTATTTCCCCCATGGATATTGAATCCTGCCAAAGACACTTTTCTATTTTAGTTACCTTATTATCGCCAGCATCTGTCATTGCTTGGCACACAGTAGATGGTCCTTGAAAGGACAGAATGCTTCTACTTGTACAGTTTAGCAAGTTTGCCGTATATTGCCTTGTTTTAAAATATTTCTTATGTGTAAATCTTATCTCTCTAGCAAGACGGTAAGCTTCTAAAGGGAAAAGACCATGTCTTAATATTTTTTCTTTTTTAAAAATTAATTTATAATAATAATTATTATTATTTTATGGTGCCACTGGTTTATGAAATTTGGTAAGTTTCAGCTGTACATTTTAACAGTAAGGCACATATATATTTACATTTGTGTTCACCTCCCATAGTTAGATTTCTTTCTGTCACCACATATTTGACCCTTTTTACCCCATATACCTCCCCTTTCCTTCCTCCCCCTTACCCTCTGGCAACCACTATGCTATTGTCCATGAGTCTCTGTTTGTACTGTTCATTTGTTGCTTTTAGGTTTATATCCCACATATAAGTGATATCATGTGATTTTCAACTTTTTATGTCTGGCTTATTTCACTTAGTGTTATTACCTAGAGGTCCATCCATGTTGTCGCAAATAGCAGTAATTTAATCTCTTCTTATAGCAGAGTAATATTCCATTGTATATAAGTACCACAGCTTCTTTATCCAATCATCTATTATAGGACACTTTGGTTGCTTCCATGTCCTCGCCACCATGAATAATGCTGCTATGAATATCAGTGTGCAAATATCTTTTAGAATTAATATATTTTTATTTCTATTTCTCCACATACTTTTGCTGTGCTAAGCATCTAATAGATATCCAATAATTATTTCTGAATTAGCTGACTATCTACTCATTCTTGCAAATCTCTATAGAGGTTAAAGTAATAGTTAGATCAAGATAAGAGTGAATTTAATAAGGGAAGTTTCCTCATGGGGATGTACTTAAAACTGATTTTTTAAAGAAAGAGGAATATTTAATTCAAAGGGAGGGACTCCATATGGGAGATAGGAAATAGACATACGTGTTTAATGATTTTATTATTTTAAAAAACCGTGAGTTTATAATAAATATCTGTTGTAAAATATAATTCACTGATGATAGAAACATCTGCAGGTTGGTCAAATGAGCTATTTTTAGCTGAACTTTCAAAACCAATGTTGTAATTTTAAAATAATTATAGTGATACCTGATTATCAATGGACTACTCTCAAAAATGTTTCAATATAGAGAGTAAAAAAACCAGATGGACCAGTGACTAAGGTGAATCAAAACTGCAGAAACTCCTTAAGGCTTTGACAGCTCTGAAAAGAATAGTGGCATTTTCTGTCTGCACAGACCTTTTTGTGGGTGACAGAATGGCTTATGTACAGGTTGACACATGAAGAGATGTTTTAGATTTTCACATCCATGATTTTCATTCATTTCTGTTTGTGTAGTGAGTAGGAAGGTGATGAGATGCCATAAAGTGGGAAATGAACTCTCCTTATGCAACATCTTTCTCCCATTCAGCCATTTTCTTGAGCTTATCAGAGGGAGTCTTCATTGTAATAGAGCATAAGGCAGACCTTTCAAGGAAAGTAGAGACAAGAAATGAAGGATGGGAATGAGAAAGGAGGGAAAGGATCAGACAAATATTGGATATTTATTGATCCCCAGATTTAGTCATGCTGCAAGTCAGTGCATCACTTGGATTTTCCAGTTACAAGAGTCAATAGCTATCTTCTCCACTTTGTTTTCTTACTTCTTTGAATTTATTGTTTGCCACTGAAACCAAAGGAATCCTGTTTAACATTATGTGTGGAATATCTAGGTGGTTTATTCAAACTAAATTGGTCAGTTTTGGACAGAATATTTTTTACGAGAATTTCTTTCCCTAAAAGAACTTTCCCAATTGAGTATAAAAGTTCTTGAATAAGTAGTCAACTTTTGTTTCTAAGATTATTATGAGTATTAAATAAGCCAATTATATAAAGTTCTTAGCACTTAGCACCTAGTCTAATTGTTTAATTATCATGGTTATCTCTTTCAACCTAAGTGTTTACTAAGAGTTATTAAATTGAGAAATTGCTTGGAAGCCAGAAAATAAAGTCTATATGCTGTGCAAGCGTATTTTCCACGTGGTATTTGGGGCTTATTCTATATGACAGTCTATATGACAATAGTATATGGAGAATAATGTGCTTCATGAAATTTTTGTTGTTTTTGTAATAAGAACTGTTAGCATTCTCAGTCTTTCTAAGTCAGTTACTCAAGTTTATTTGGGGGGAATTGGCAAGATTTATTTTTACACGGGAAAACAATATAGCACTTTGACTTCATACACAAAGGGAGACAAGAAGTAGCTTATTGATATAGGCTAAGACAAGTCATGAAAGCAAACACAATCTTATCCTTCTTTAAGAACTGCTGTCCAGATAACCAGTAAGATCACTTTAAAAAGTAAAACTTTATGTCACTTTTGAACTAATGCGGAAATTTAAAATAAATTTGTAAGAAAATATGAGTATTGGTCATTGAAATTAACTCTAAATTAAGCAAAAGCTGTTAACATAGTATTTTGAAAACCGTTCATGTCTAGCCTCTGACTCATGAAGTAATTAAAATCAATTCTGGTGAATACATCAGTTGTAACAGGATAGGAGACTACAGTTGTCATAATCTGAAGAAAGATGCAGTAAAAAGACAAAAATTGAAAAAAAAATTATAAATCTAAAAATCAACCATTTTTGTCCCAGAGGATGTGAGTTAAAAACATCTTTGTTTTTTTATCCACAATTTTATTTCTGTTCTCACACCCCACCCTCCTTTACATGAATTTTAAGGACTAAGGCTTTAGCAACAGGCTTTTGGTTGTGGGGGAGGTAGGGCTAAATGGAAAAGTGTTGTGTATGGCTTTTCATATGTTAATAAGTTGATTCCATGACAACCATTGAAAAAGAAGGGCTAGAAACAAAGGCTGCAGCCAGAGAGAGGATCAGTGCTCTTTCTCGGGGCACTGTAAGAATAACAGCCAGGACTCCCCTTTCTGAAAGGTATCTGATGTCTACTCGTCAAAAGGCTTTGTTTTAATAGTGCAGAGTCAGTATATAATTAATGCAGAATTTTATGAGTCCAAATTTCACCTTCAGTGATGCTTCCTTTTTAAAAGTTGGGAATAAGAACCTGAAACCAAAAGGATGAGTCACTACTTCCAGGAGAAACCTGGAATGTAGTAGACTATTAGTTCCTGTGATCGTGCACTTCAGTTTTAAGTAGAAAAGGTCAAGGGCCTGTATCTTTGAGTATAAAAGGGTGGTTAGAGCTGGGCCACTGAGGGAACGGCAATGGGAAAAGCTTGCTTTTCTCTCCATGCAGCCATTGAATGTGGTGCAGCACATTATCCTCAGTGACATGTCAAAACTGTACAGCAAACACAGGAGCAGGCAGGCCCTAGGACACTGATGGCATTCTTGGGCTTTCTTGATCAATACAAAAAAGTTTCTACTGGCTGTTTATTCTTCTAGAAACATGAAATGACATTCTCATGCCAGATTTCATGATGTCTAGTACGTAAGTTTTCACTTTAACTTCAGTAGTCACTTATCAATTAGCTGTCATTTTAGGCTAGATAATAAATTCCTTCCAGCCAGTTCTAAACCAGTGTCAAGTATTTCAATCAATGATAATGGTGACTTTACTAATTTTCTATTCAGCCTTGTTTTTCTCACATGTGTATTACCCAGTCTATGATTCAATTATATTAAATTCCTCTTATTTGTCTCCTTTAAGTAGTTGCCAAAAACTTGCCATGAATAACTTGCGATACAGTGTTTCTCTGTTTGGATGGACACAAGAGCTTTCATCACAATGGAATGCTTATGGAATTACATATTTCAAAGGACACTAACAAGAAAATACAACTTCATTCAAAGTCAGGTCACAATGATGAATAGTAATGCCAAAATGATTACTAAAAGAATTTGCAAATTGCTTTTAAAGTATTGGCATTTGTCTTCACTGTAATTCATGTTTTTTCCCACAAACTTCATGAACTTATATGAATCTCACTTTCATGATATTAGTTACTATAGTAGTGTTCTTTGATGAAAAGAGATTATTGTATCTATGATGAATCTGAATTTGAGAACTGACAAAACCATTACCAAGATTGTATCAAGAATATTCATTTCATTAAAATAATTTTATTTCCAAATGCATATTTTATTCAATATTTGCAGCATGATATTTATCATTGTTCAACATTGTAGTAAAAATTATTGAACCATTTATTTATTCAATAAACTTAATAAGTATTTATTGTGGACCAGAACTGGACTAAATTCTATAGATACAAAGGTGATATGACCACTTTCCTTTAAAAATTCATGATTTAATGAAACAATTATGTTAATAGAAATGACAGCTTTTGTCATTTTCTATATTTCATGTCTTCTAAAATTAATATTTGATGTGGCTTAAACAGATATCATGATAAAAGATAAAAATAAAAAAA
Source organism: Macroglossus sobrinus (assembly GCA_004027375.1). Lineage (NCBI taxonomy): Eukaryota > Metazoa > Chordata > Mammalia > Chiroptera > Pteropodidae > Macroglossus > Macroglossus sobrinus. Next base: position 557,035 of record PVKZ01000714.1, on the reverse strand, counting down.
TGTGGATAAATAGGTGAAACAAAAATCAAAACAGAAAAAGAAAATAAGATGAAAATATGCATAGGTAAGCCCTAAATAAAAACCATAAAACCCTGTATTGGTGCAGGAAGTATTCTACAAATTTAACCTTGAATTTTTTATTAACAAGTCCAAAGAGTATTATTTACAAAATTCACGGTATACATAAATGCAGAGCCAACAGAAATTATCAATAAGCCAGGCTTTTACTTGTACTGAGAGGTAAGAAAAGTTTGCTTTATGCATCTGTGTGAGAGGTACCTGGTGTCATGTTGTGGTACACTCCCAATAACATTCCTATAATAAATGCAATATTAAGTATCTTACAAATTTTTGTATACTATTTCTCAGTGCAAAACAGGCAGATGAAGATTCAAATTTCTTACAATGGCTACAGATCTCTAAGAAAAGGAAAATAGCCAGTTGGCCTGACCACAAGTAGCTGTGCTCTGTACCAGATAGTCTCCCTTCTAACACACACACGTACACCCGGTAACCCAAAACTCCTAGTTACAAACATTATGGCCACAGTTAATTGGCCTGGGAATGGGAAGGGCACTTGACTCCTAAGTAACTAATGTTTACAGACTGGCCAGTGGCCTACAAGGTCATCCAACAAAAAAGGCTTTGCTTAGAAAGGATGACCAAAGTTGAGGGGAAACAATTGGATGTTTTCTTTCAGAGTGTTTGAAAATAAGACGCACAGAAGGAGGCAATTATTTGGAAATGGGAACAGGAACCAAAGGGCATAGAGAAAAAAGTTAAGATGCAAAGGCCAAGGGGCAACAGAGACAATAAATAGCCACAAAGTACAAAGGACACACAGAACAAGGGATGAGGTGATGGTTTCTCCAGGACGGAAATGGTATCATCACTAAGCTTCTGCTGCAGAGCTGGCATTTGAGAGCGTATCACTAGAACTGTGGGGATTTCTGAATGATATAGAAGGTTTCCTTTGGGCCTAACTCTCCTATGGATCTGTTTTTCCTGAAAGATGTGGGTTTGTGCTTTTCACTTTAGCTAACCTAAGAGAATTGCTGATTTTTGTCTTTGTCAGAAGAAGTCAGTTAAGTAAATGGCTGATGATAATAGAACCCAAAGTACACTCAGTATGAGAAATCCTGCAAGGGAATAAACAGTGTAGTGTAAATATGTAGCCTCTCAAATTCTGGCTTGATCTTAGAAAAAAAATCTATATGCACATAAAATATATAAATCACATAGATTATATACACACACACATGTATTTGCTATTGTGGGATTGCATGTCCTATAGGAAATCTTCCATAAATAATATTACTATGACTTGTAAATAAATTCTGCAGGAGAATTAAATGGCTGAATATCTGGGATTACATTCTGGAGAGAATATGGAGTGCAGATATCTCCTGTAATTGATTTAGGGTCAATCTAAATGTTTTGCTCATCAACAGACTAGAAGATAAAGTCAATGTCCTTTTGTGGAATTTTTTCAAGTTTGGGTACTTATCCTCTGTCCATAGGTAGACTGACTGATCCACAGTTGGTGGGCTAGAGCAACATTTGCTAACAAAACAAAACAAGCAAAACAAACTCCCACTTCTAATCCCAAACATAAATATATCTGGAAACCCAAAACTCCATGCCCTAAATCAGAGCTACAATGATGTTTATCTAGAAACATTTTAAAGTATGATGAACAATATTAGCCATAAAACAATTTCCATTATATCCTCATAGAACCCCTTGCCTGATATGACATTATTAGAAAGAACTAATTGAGTTTTAGAGTTCAGCTGCCAAAAGCAATGGTTTTGAGTTTTAGCAATAATATAAATATCAGAGTTTGTTTTATGGTTTTGTTTTATGGAGTCCCTTCTGGTCCTCACAGTGATCAACACAGGAGAGGCATGAGAGAGGATTGGGAAGGTATGTGAAAGGAACAAACAGCTCCTTAGAACTAGAGAGAATTGAAATGTGGCACCATGACAATAATGAGCCATATAGAGAACTCGCAAGGCTCTGAGACCCTGATGGTAGAGTCTATCCTCCCATTCACATCTCCCAGCTTAAAGCCTGGCCTATGAAGGGCTTTCCATTTCTCCCTTCCACTGTGCATGTGGGAGTAATTGTAATGTTGGTATACTCATATGTAGAAATGGCCAGAGAAGATGAAAGGCTGATGTAGAACCAATGTAAAAATAGCAGCACATGTATGATAAAAAATGAGGGGTATGTGGACTAGAATCATGGATAACATGATTGCTCTAACAAATTCAGTTTAATACATAACCCAGTAGTTCTTAACCAAGACAGACATCAAATCACATATGAAAAATTTTCAATATCAGAATCACTTTGAGATCTTATCTCCATGTTAATTGGAATCTACTTCATATGTACATGCTTAATTTAATGGCTTAGACAACTATATCTAGTACATTTCATGGTAAGATTTAGGCCTCTATTAAGTTGTTAATTAAAAAAAAATTTAAATATTAGGCTTGTTTTATAACATGATAATGTTACTTATTTGTGCCTAACACAAAGTGGGAGCAACAATAACAACCTATTGGCTTTAACTAATTTTGTAAAGTATAGGACTCCCAAATATGATTTTATTATTCTTTCTATTTTTTCTTCCTCTTAATCTCTCTTTAGTCTGCTGAACCAAACTAATCGACTTTTCAAAGTAATTAAGACTTTTAATTTACTAACAAGATTTGGGGGGACAGAAATTAAAAAGGAAATTTCCAAATGTTTTTGATATTACTAATTTAGAAACGATTTCCTATTTTTTAGAGGCTGTTACACTAAAAAGAGAAAACCACTAAAAGTACTAGTTTTCAATTCTCCAATTAGAAATTTTTTTCATCTGTGTCTCTATAATTAATAGGTTATTGAGCTTGATATAAGAAGAACAATCTAATTCTTCACGCACTAAATATTTGCTGTTGGACAAGTTTCTTATCTTTTTTTAAAAAATCTTGACAGCACCTAATTGCAAATAGATGGAATGGTATCTGCCATATAGAAGATTTTTTAAATAAAGAATGAAATAAAATAAACTCCACTAATATACCACCATCCATAGTCCTTGATCTAGTAGGTATTTAATAATTATTTTTTCTTTACCAAACTTAGTTAAGTTGGATAAAGACTGAATATTGCGAATCCAACCAGGATTCTACTAAGTCATTGTTTTAGCAGGATACTGTGAATGGATTTTGTTTTGGTCAGTGTTAAATAATCTCTCTTCTGAGATGACTTCTCCAAGTCTAACAAGTTTTATATTACAAGTTTTGAATAAAATGTGGAACTGTGTATTTAAATTTTTAACTGTTTTTTTCTTTTACTTTGAATTGTCTTTATAGATGGAAAATGAAGAGAAAAATTGAGGCAACTGTTGGAATAACTACAGCCAAACCAAAAAGAGACTATGATCAGTAAAAGTGGTTCTTAGCCTAAATTATCTAGATAATTGTCACAATTTTTGTTCTATTTTGTGTTCAAATACATAAATACACTACTATCAAAGAAATGCGAGGAACAGTATTCTAGCCAAATTTTAATTTCAAATTATTCTTTCATGAGCTTCCTTACTTATTAGTTTAATAACCTCAGGGGAGTTACTTTATTTCTTTTCTATCATTTGCTGAACTCTGTTGGAGAAGAAGGTAATGTACAGTATTTTCAAAACTAAAGATGACTAGGACTTTAAAAATATTTTTTGAGGGGTCAACATGTTTACATTTCTCTGAGAAGCTAATAGTACTCTAAATGATGAGTGGATTTTGAGATCTTGACCAAATGCAAGGCGTGGAAAGATAGACATCATTCATGATGATAGAGGCAGCAATATCACATCACAAAGAAGAGTACATGGAAGGAAGGGCGGGGGGGGGGGAACCTGTGATCATTTTTACAATCTACCAACAACTAAGAAGCAACTTATTAACTTTGAGGGTTCATTTTTTTTATAGAGAAAATAAGTGTTGAATGAAAATTAGACAATAGATTTTCTGTTATTCTGTTAAATGAAAATTAGACAATAGAGCTTCTCTTTGTTGTGATACTGGCTCCTCAAAGGAGAAATAATTGCTTATCTTCTTTATCCTTATTTAGAAATAGAGAAAGATTTATTTAGATTAAAAACCTAAAAGTGAAAACCACATTAAAAAAAAGGTTGTTACAAGAAAATATTAACATTGGTTGTCTACACAGCTCGTTTAATCAAAATGAGTTACATAACCAAAAACTCCTGAAAATCAGTGAGAGAAAGATAAAAACTCAATAAAAATATGGGGAAAAAACTACTTGAATAATCATTTCACAGAAGAGGAAACTCAAAGACATACGAAAAAAGCTCAACCTTATAAGACACTGAGGAAGTGCAAGACAAACTCTCAATCAGATACCATTTTCAACTAAAAAGCCAGACAATAATGAATGTTGTAAAGGATATGAAGCAATAAGAACTCGTATTTTGGACAGGAAATAGTATAAATAGTTTTGAAAATGATTTGGCACTATTTTGTAGTGTTAATAATGTGGATATCCTATGACCTAGAAAAATCATTCCTAGATAAATAGAGTAATTTCTACCCATGTGCACCAGGAAACATGTACAATAATGTTCACAGAAGCAATGTATGTAAAAGTGAATATCTAAAAACAACCTAATGTTCATTGATATGAAAATGTATAAAACATTTTTTTTGTTTTTATACCATGTCAATTACACAGTTACGAAATTAATAAACAATAGCTACAAATATCATTGTGAGTGAAATAAGTCTGTTTTCAGCAGTATAAAAAAGTGTGAGTACTTAAAAATATTTTTTCAAATATACAAACCATGCAAAAACAATATATTTTTTAGGATACATGTATATGTCATAAAAAAGTTGAGCAAAAAACAAAATGATAGACAAATTTTAGGATATTGGTGTTGAAGATAGAATGGGATACATGAGAGTGTCAATGGTAATGTAGTATTTCATTGTATTATTATTCTTTATGCCTTACATATATGTTATATGCATTCTTTGTCATACATGTACACTTTATAGTTTTAAGAAAGCAGCTAGTGGCAGGTGGGCTAATATCACTTATAATCTTTAAATAGGAATCTCAAAATGTTACACTAAGCTTCCATTATTCCTGAGAGTCTAGGGATAGAGTTAAAGCCCCTTGCTTTAAGCACAGAATGCCTTTGAATTCTCCAGGAACATATAAAAAATTGATAATTAATTTTGCATTCTACTCCATAATATTTCAGTGATTATTTTAATATTAAAATAAAGCCATTACTCTAAAAGTCTGATAGAATTGAAGTTCTAAGAAAATGACTCATTTAATCCTTTAACTTTGAAGGTTCCCCAGGAAACCACAGACTATGTCACATGGTAAACATAGGTTACATTATAAAAGAAGGTAGAATTTAAAGGTTTTAAATTTTTTGGTTTTTATGGTATACCAAAGAAAACAGAGTGGAAAGCCTTAAAAAGAAGTGACAAAAAAATATTGCCATAGTTTTAAAGGTATCAAAGAAAGTTAGGTTCTCACTTTGTATATATTATCATCATGTCACATACTACATTATGTTATAATTGTGTTTCACTGGCTGCCTGCCCTCCTAGAATGTAAGCTCCTTCTGGTCAGAGTTGTTCATTTTTCTATCCCTGCACTGCAGCAAAATGAATGATACACAGAATGACCTATAGGAAACTCCTTGGTTCTCTTATTAGAATACAAGTTTGTCAACAGAGGACAAATCCTGGTATAGGGAGGAGTTGCTGGTATTTAAAACACCAACATATCCCATGAACTGGCCTTTTTCTTTAGGATCTCACTAATCACAATTGCCTTACCCTTGTTGGCATCAAGTTGCACTGCACACTCCTTAACACTTTCTGAAATGAATGAACACGGACTGTCCTTTAATACCACACAGTGTGACTAGCAGTAGCCTTCTTAGGTCTAGTGGATAGCAGAAGAGTATAATTATTACTAAAAAAAGAAACTTACTAATTGGTTATTGTTGCTCTACAGTCACCAGTCCAAATTTATGCTTTTCTGTCTTACCTGTCTCTCATTCTGACTTCCACATGGCAATGACCATCTTTTTTCTCTTACCCCATAATACTTTGAAGAATATCTAGATTCTAGACTCAAAGAATGTGGTTGTAGAAGAGAAAGAAAACCAGTTTGTCTGTTATTTAAATTCTGTCTTTGAAGACATAATTTTCAGGCTTATGATCTATACCATTCCATTATAATTAAAAAAGGGAACTCCCTTTCCCTTCAGTAGATATCAGCTCCAGCAGAATGATTACACAGAGACATAAATATTTAGCACCAGTAGAAGAAATAGACCAATTTGGAGAATGGGAAGCAGGGTTGGGAAGGTGCATAGAGGTGGTTAAATGTATTTAAAGGGCCAGCGAAAAATCTTGGAGTGTACTGTGGTGAGAAAATGCAAAAGAAAATTGAGAAAAACATAGAAAGTAGAAAAGTAAGAAGACCAATTTTTATAAAATGAGATAAGATTGATCTTTTTTTTTTTTTGCCAACTTTTTTTGAAACTCAGTTTGTAATTCCACTGATGGGGTGTGCCATCCTTCTGATGGGCCTTTTGCATGACCTAAAGAAACAACACTGCAAACAGGAAGGCAGCTCACAATGTTTTCCAAGGGAGAAAGAGATTCTAGGCACATAGATTTGGATGTTTTTCAAGTCTGGTGTGTATGTTTACTTTAGAAATCTGAACACACAAACAGTTAAGAAGGCACTCCTTAGATTCAGCCTGCTTATGTCAAATGATTAGTGAAATGGGCACATCACTTAATTTTTTTTTAATATAAAGGGGGAACTATAGAAGATCTGAATAGAAACATCATTCAATCACTCAAACATTTATTGTGCATTTCTATGTGAAATATTTTGCTGGGTTGTAGGAATACATTAGTTATTTAGACAAATTCTATTCCTAGCAATAAAACATCTGTGGAGATAAAAAGTGATATAGATTATGTAGGCTATTAGAAAAGACCTCAAAAGTGTTACAGAATAGCAAAAACAAAATTGTGAATGTGCTACAGTAAGATCTAGCAAATTCAAATACAAGCATACCTCATTTTATTGAAGTTCACTTTATCGTGCTTTACAGGTAGTGCTTTTTTTTTTTTTTTTTTTTTTTTTTTTGCAAATTTAAGGTTTGTGGCAACCTTAAATTTAGCAAGTTTATCAGTGCCATTTTCCCATCAGGCTCAGATGATGGTTAGTCTTTTTAAACAATATTTTATCGCTAAAAAGGCTCACAGAACTCAGGAAAACCTTTCACTCATTAGATTGCTGATTCATTATAAAATATATTAAAGGATATGAATCAACAGTCAGATGAAGAGACATATGGCAAGGTCCTGAACAAAAGGAGCTTGGGGCCCACCGCAGTGGCATGTGGAAACATTCAGGTTCCCCAACATGGAAGCTCTTTTTGAAAGAATCAACTCATTGTCAATTTGGGTTTTTATGGAGGCTTTATTATGCAATTGTGAGTGACTAAGTCATTGGCCACTAGCTATTGGCTCAATCTCCAGCCCCCCTCTCTCTTCCCTGGAAATCTGGAGGTGGGACTGAGAGTTTTAATTTTCTAATTACCTGGCAACCAGTCCCCACCCTTAGGTGGGGTTCAAAATTCACCTTTATTAACTCAAACTGAAGACAAGAGTTCCCATTGCTCTTATTGCCAAAGAAATTCCAATAATTTTGAGAGCTGTGAACCAGAAACTGTGGATGAAGAGAAAACATACCTGAGAAATTTCAGTCATCTGAATAACCAAATATATTTCTTATAAATCACAATATTGCACCCAAACAATTGTAAACTCAGAGAAAAGGAAGAATGGGAAGCCTACAATTGCAAAGAGAGAGTTTACAGTATCTAATCTTTGTTGGTGTAAAGAATCATAATATTGGGGTAATGATTCCCTGGAAGAATATATATTCTTCCAAGTATATATGTGAGTAAAAGTATCAAGAGAAAAACTGATGAAAAGAGCAAAATGTTGAGAAAAAGTAAGCATGAAAAGGTAAAGAGCAAACTGTAAGCATTTCAGAGTAAAACTTTTATATGTTTGCACTATTTGAGCCGCAACATCATTGGACATGTTTTTTACTCTGCTAGTAAAATGACTGTACCAATTTATAATTAATATATAAATAAATACTTCTTATAATTTTGCTTTTTAAAGATTAAAATTGGAAAAGGGCAGAAAGTACTTGGAGTCAAATGTGCATGTAAAAGATTATTATTATATCACTTTCATAGTTTTTTTCCCCTCCCAATCTGAGTTAAAAAAATATATAAAATAAATTTTTTGAAAAGTAATTAAAATACTAGTTTATCCTATACATATTTGTTAACTACTTCTCATGTGTAAAGCATTGTTCTGGATTAGAAAACTACTGTAATATTGTGTTACTTTAATTCTTCTTAAGCATTTGATGTCTTTCACTTGTTTTCACTTTGTAACTAATGATTTTTATGAAGACAAGGATCTGTTTAATTCCTGCTAAAATCTTACCTAAATACATTAGATAAAATAAAGCAAAAACTGTAACCTTCCATATGCATGTGGTAAATATTCTGCTCATACTTTTAAACATTTGATACCGAAGAGTGGTAACAGGTAGAGCTAGTGTCCAGTCAATAGCCATCTTCCTCTTCTTTCTTACAGAGAGAACCCCAATATAATTAGATGTTCCCAGTTAAAAAATATTTCTCTTCTTAGACTTATTTGAAATTAGGTGTGGTTATATAATTTAAGGTTTATCAATGAGATATAAAAGAAATTTACTGATGAAAAAGGACTATAGCCTCCATGATGCCTTTCACCCTTTGTCCTTTCCCTGCTTCCTCTTGGGAATGGAGCCCTGATGCAACTGCTGTCTTGCAGTCATGAGAAAGTGAGAGCATTTGAACCATTACAGAGAGAAAGACAGCAGTATGGATCTTTAAAGGCATTGTGGTACCTCTTGCTCTAGCCCTCCCACCTCTCGACTTCCTTGTTATGTGAGAAAAATAAATTCCTGTTTGACTTGGCCATTGTGGTCAGGTTTCCATTTCATGGCATTTAAGAGAGTCAGGGATAAAATAATATTTCCAAAGGAAGAAAGAAAAAAAGAAAAGATAGAACAGAAAACAAATCAATAGAAAACTATCTTCTCATACTCTAAAGTTGATATCAAACTTCTATGAATTAGTAAAATAGTTCTACCTAATGAGTTATATAGCTCATCAGTAAGTACTACATTTCATTGATTCTATGATGTACATTTTTTCCCCGTATTTTTATCTCTAAAATTGTGTGTTTTACAATAGTCGCTGACTAGGTGGCACTGATATTATGGATGTTAATGTTTGCACATGTGCATAATAACTAGCAGAATTAGTGTCAATGGCTTGAGAGAAAATTCAGGACACGATGATAGAACAGTCTTATAAGAAATGCTGCATCACCAATGCTCTTGATGGCACAAATGATGATATTATGTAGAAAAACAGACCTTAATTCTTATACAAGACATGATTTAGTAGAATGCTTTAACCTGTTTAGTTTGTATATGTTGTCTTTTTTATATATGCACAGAGTAATAAATGAGCCTGAATAAGTTTAAAAAGGTTCTTGTATATAAAATTAAAAATTTAAGAGAAAAAAGGTATGGATCATAATTTATTTGGCAGCTTTTTATAGTCTTTCTTAGTGGTATATAAAATAATGATATGTTATAAGATACAATATCCTAAATTTGATGAAATACCATAAAACTCTTCTCTTCAAGAGCAGAAGTCAGCCTTCTTTTTCATAGCACGATGTTATACTAGAACATAGGCTTTGGGGAAAAAGAAGCCAAAGACTCATCCCAAAGTAATGTTTTGTGGATTATGTGTAAAGTGTGTAGCAGAGTGCCTGGCAGTTACATTGCCTTAGAGACTCATTCTATAAATTGTTTCAGTGGGTAGCTCTAACTCTGATCTAAATCAATGCAGGCAAGCAAATTCCCAAACTTGACGGATATACAAAATATTTATTTATGGAATGAATTAACTTCTGAAAATTCAAACCAACTTCATATATCATGCAGGTCAGCCTGATATTTTAAACTTTTCTTCAAGTATAATATTTCATGTAATATATTTATATTTCAACTAAATTTCAGGAACTGTGTTGACTTTTTTCATATAGAGGCAGGTTTTTATACATTTATTTTAAAATGAAAAAACCTGACGTTCCAAGAAAATAAGTGACTTGTATAAGGTCACAGATCACAATCAGGATCAAAATTCATATTTATCTATTTTAAAAGTCCATGTTATTTATACTAAATGTAAATTAAAATAAGCCTTCTACTCCTCAAATTCCACCCAATAAGATACTGGTATCATAGAGTAGTAGATTGTAAACTGAAGAAGCCAAAACTCATGCAAAGATTAACTATAAATATTCAAACAAAAACTAACCAGTTTGTACCAAGTTGGCATTATTCAGGAAAAGGAAAAAAAGAAAAAGAAAAAGAAGATGAAATGGGACAACATTTCCTATATAATGAACAGAGAAAAAGAAAGTCACAGTTATGAATGACAAAATATCCTGTCATTTTAAAAAATGTTATGACAAGGGTAAAAATAGTCATTTGATTGCCAAGATGCTTTAAAAAAAACTTTTATAAAGGAATTTACCTTTTTGTTAAAAGTTAAATTTTCCAAGTACTGTCAATTTAAATGTGAAGATATAGAATCATTGGCTATATCTAAATGTGCTGCATAATTGTTTAATCTGATTGGCTAGAAGTTTAAGATAATTGGTATAATTTCTGATGTGTGAATGTCATAGCCAAATGCTTAAGCCTATCTTTGAAAACTTGTTTCATTAGAGATGCACAAACTTTTTCTACATACAAAACCAAGCCCTCTCATAAATAAGAATTTCATTCCCAGGGTCTTGAAAATAACATAGGAACTGCTCTCTTAACAGATTGGAAGATCATAAAATACTATCCTGGTGTGCTCCTGAACACATTACAAATCATTAATTTACTTATAAAAGGAATAAAAAATCTAGGAAACATTTTAGAAAAATATTCAAATTTGCAAATTGTGTTTTTTAAATTAAACTTCTTTTTAGTATTTTGAGTTAAATCTAAGAACACTGATTGTATTGTTATCTATGATTTTTATATAGATCCTAAAGAAAATTTAGTCGTTTTATTTCTGTTTCCTTGATATTTAACCCATAAAAGTATTTTTAATACAAATTATCTGACATTATTATTATTATTATTATTATTATTATTATTATTATTATTTAATACTTTGACATGAAAAGTAGCCCATTTCCAAAGCTAAGAAAATGAACCTTAAAGGTTATGGTCTCTTCCTGTGAAGACATCTTATTTTGGTTTTTAAGAATTTTCTAATTGTATACTTATTTTAAGCAAAGAACATTTTCTTTCTATTACTCTTCTCTATGAAATTAAGTAAGATGTAACTTGAACTTGGGGAAGCTAATCAGACCTTTAGTCTGAGAAATGAACTATAAGTAATTATGTGAGAGCTATAATCAGAAAGCTTTGTGTTTGAATAGGAACAAATATTTTAAAAAGCTTTCCTTAGCAAAGTTCAATATTAGGTTAAGTCATATAAAATTTCAGCTTTAAGGATCAAAACGGATAAATAACAATAATTTCATATACTTCAACATAGTACCTTGAGGTATGAAATAAGCTAAAGATATAATGGTTATTGGCTCAAGACATAAAATACAAGTTGGATCTGGAATAAAAAATTAAATTGCCTATGAGAAGATTAATATTAAATGAAAATAACTATGACAAGCAAGGGTTGTCAAAGTGGATCTTGGAATCAACAACATCAGAATCACCTGGGAACTTACTAGAAATGTATATGGTAGTCCCATCCCAAACCCTATGAATCTGACACTTTGAGACAAAGCTTAGAAATCTGTACTTTAAGAAGCCTTCAGGTGATATTATTTAAGAACCACTATGTTTTTCCAGCATAAACTATACATGTTCTCACTGTCATTAAGAATTAAATTGAATTGAACTAGTATTTGTTAAGTATCCATGCCAATTAGTATAAAAAAGTACAACAGCAGCACAATCTTTTTACATCACAAATTAGAACATAAGAGTTATTATACAGTCCATAGTAATATATTTAATGCTATCTTTTCATTCTCTCAGTTCAAAAATCTTTGATGGTAGTAGGAAATCATACCTCCTTATTATCAAGGAAGAAGGTGAGATATAGAAGAAAGCAATAAAACCACTTGGCATATATATCATCCCAAATATAAGAAAATAAGTGAAATAAAGATCTAAATTTATGAGCTGCTAAGCAAATTAAGAGAAATTAAGAAAAGCGATGAAGAGAAAGAAGAAATAGAAATTTGAATATAGTACAGTATTTTGAACAATTAAGAATAGTGGAACAAATGTGGGAATAAATATAAATAGGTCAAGGCTGGTACTCAAAGCGTGCAAGGTTTAGAAGTTCCACTGCTAGAACGTGCTGAGGAGAGGTATTTCAGCTTCTTTAGTGTCTTTTCAAGTGTGAAGCAAATTAAAGCAATGGATAGAAAATGCCATCAAAAAGATGTATGGATTTATTCTAAATAAGTGGGTTTAAACAAGATGATAGAAACTTTTTAACATTCTTGACTGCTATTATTTTAAGATTAACTCATTCACTTTTTTTTTGTGATGGCCTACTTAAAAGTGTAAAAGTTTATGCTTTTGAAATATCATCAAATAATTTGAACTATTTCAATTTACAAGAAACACAAGGTATGATAAACTTCGTGACAAAAACTCACAGCAAGTATCAGCCCTAACAGAGGAGTTCCAGGCCCAGTCAGTTTAGATTTAGGGAAAAGACTGTGTTCATACCCAATCCTGATGACAAAACATTATGGGAGCTCCTAACCAATGAAATAAGATATGAAAAAGAAATAACAAATATGTGTAGAAGAGTAGAGAGAAAAAATGGTCTTATTTTTATTTAACAGAAAACTCAAGAGAATCAATACACTATGAACATAATAAAAGGAAAGGTAGATTTGAATAAGTGAAAAAACATACTTAATATTTTATATGCATTATCTATTTAAAATTTTTATAACTTAATCTATAAATTATACCTAATCCAGTCAACATCCAGGAGGATTTGTGAGTACCTTTAAAAATTGATTCTAAAATGTACAAAGAAAGATAAAGGTCTATGAATAGTTAAAGTAATTTTTAAAAAAGAGCCAAGAAAGGATTTTTCTGAACAGACCTCAAAGCACATTATAAAACTGTTGATAAAATGTGGTCCTAGCATAGGAATATATAGGTAAATAATAAAATAGAACAGAGTTCTTAAAGAGTAGAAAAAAAATATGATTGAAGTAAATGATAAATTAGAAAAAAAAGGTGGATTCTTTAATATAAGAAATAGAAAAATTAGATCATCACATAAAGAAAAATAAGTTTGGAATTAATGTTTTATACTATGAAAAGAAAAGAAAGAAATCCACTCCAACTGTATTAGAGGGCTACATTTGAAAGACAAAAATTTAAAGCTTTTATGGAAAAAAATATAGGAATTTAAATTTGCCATCTAATTTAGGGGAAAGACAAGTACAAACCGAATAGCATGTTTTTCAGGAATGTTCATCTAAGAACATATATGGAAGGTAGATTACAATGGTGGCAATTATATATATTTTGTGGATGTCAATGTCTTTGGGGGATTAATACTAAAAGTTAAAACAAATAATAATAAAAGACGAGATTTGCACGGAGTTAAAAAAAAAAGAGAGAAGTATGACCTGAATTTAAGCATATAAACACTCACTTCTATACTCCTGGGATTAAAAAGCAAACATTACAGATGCAGAAATGATATGGCATATTATTATTATGCTTTGGTTTGCATTTGTATATATGACCAAAAATTCGACAAAAATAAAAAATAAAAGTTATTGAATGACTACAGAGATCTCAGGACTCAATGATGGGCAAGGTATTGAGCTTTCTCTAGAGCTCAGAATCTTTTGAGTGACAGCTTTCAATTGTTAATAACTTTTAAGTCTAAGGAGTTCATTATCTATCAGGCAATATGATGTTTGTGAGAGAGAAGGGAGAGCAAACAAAAGGTCATTTCAGTGTTCTAGGCATCCTTTTCTCTTTAAGGCCGTGCTTCGCACTTCCGGAGTTAACCAGTTATCTGCTATTACATCACTCAGTAGGGACTGAGACAAGTTGCTCATTCAGTTCCTCTTACTTCTTTCCCAGAATCTAAAGGGATAAACAGAACCAGTTTTGCTCTTTTTCTTATGTAAATATCTTACGAGAAATCTGTTAACGAACTGCCCCTGCACGGAGCCAGGTGGGTGGCCAGGCTAGGCAGGGGTGGGGAAGGGAATTGCCAGCTGGGATGGATCTCCATGGCTCCAGGCTTCCAGAGACTAGATGCCATCTTGAGGCAACTCTTGTTTGGGCTGCGTTTACAACACAGGGCTGCTAAGCGGCAATGCTACGGCAATGCTACGGGACTTGGAAAGTACCACTCAGCCCCACAGTGACAGATGGTATTTCTTCTGCGTTTGTGTGGAGCGGGTGGGGGAGTGGTGGGAACAATAAGCAGCAGTAGCCACTTGACAGGCTCCCTGCTGCCAAGAATTTGCATGACGAGTGCTTGTTGCCATCTGGAGAACTTCAGCTCATTGAGGAAGAATCAGCATATCAGCCTCACCGCTCTCTTTGCCCTAGTCGGTGCAGAGAATCTCCCCTCCCAGAGGAAGGAGAGAACAGAAGGCCGATCAATCAGATGGACCCAGCTGGAGGAGGCAGGCTACACTGCCCCTCAGGGGCAGTCAGGGCGAGCTGACCTGCTGGTTTAATCCAGAGGAGGTGTGGACAGGTCTGGCACTTCAGAGTGGATTAGGTCAGTGGAATCCATCACCTTTTGAACATGAGTTTGTTTATGTGCCGGTAGTTGGTGGAGGAAATGTGGATCTGGGAAGGAGAAAACTAAAACAAGTACCCCCTTTCCCATGACCTCCAGAGTACAGTTCAGTGAGGCAAAAGGCTGACCATACACCCCAGGGATCTATTCACAGGCCACAGTCCTGTGTATTATAAACATGTGTGTGGGCCATTTAATTAAACACATAACAAGTTTCCAGCTGCTGGGATTTTGCCTGGTTAAAGCAAAATGTAATTTCAAAGTGTGAAAAAAATTCACTTAAAACTTAGTTGCACATTTTAAATATGTGGAAAACTTATGGAATGGCACTTTTTCACTAAATTTTTCTCTGAAATGTTTTTGCTGTAAAATTTATCTCTAAACAACATTTTTCTTTTCCATCTGAAATGTCTCTAATGGATATTTAAATTTTACTAGGATCAAAGCTATCTTACATGAACATTTTTGGGGGACATTATATCTTATTGCTAAAAAACAAAGTTATCAGCATCAATTAGGCCTATATTTAATACACAGAACCACAGAGCTTTATATACACCCTTTCTTCCCAGAATTTCCAGCATTAAACAACGTCAAGGGAATTCCCCTTAGAAAAAAAGAAACGAGCCCATATGTATTAATACAGACAAATTAAGTAACTGAGATTTACCATTTACCACTGATGCTCCTTTGCAAAGGTGGAAACTGCATTGCATCTGTCCTCGTCATCCAAGCACCTAGCACAATTCCTATCATGGAGGGAAGTCTATGTCTGTTTCAGCTTTGGGAGTTAAAGGAATAGAAGTTAATGATAAACTTCAGCTCAAAGGGGATTTGTTGAAAAGGTGGGGAGTCATCATAGGGACTCTAAATGATGAACAACCATGGCTAGAAACAAAGGGCTAGCACTCGAACAGCAGGAATATGTGGGTCTGATGTAGGCTCTATAATTTGGCAATAAGTGTCCACATTCCGGTGACTTCTAGTCTCTGTACCTAAACTTAAAATTCTCTGAACATAGATTTTGATAGATCCAGCTTGGGTCAGTGTCAGTTGACCACTCTGGACCAGACAGGGGAAGAAGGTGGTGGGTGCAAGTAGTGCATTGGCGACTGATGGAGCCTGACTTCGGGTGTCACAGGCAGTTTTCAGACAAGGGGAAATACAGGTCTACATATAATGTGCCAATAATAATGGTCAATCACTGTGGGAATTGTGTAGCATTATCAGGGATAAGGCATTCTAACTTCGTATTTCAGAGAATTTAAGCTTAATGCTCTGTTTGCTAAAACTTAAAATTTAAATTATTTAAAACTTTTAATGTATTTCCCTGCATTGTTGGATAGAATGATTCAAGCTATTTAGTGTTTCAATGATTCAGAATAATAAATATGCACATTAATTACTATATAGTATTGTAAGATAACAATTCTCTCAAGAAACACTGAGATGTATGAGACATAGGCCTGGGATGAGGGTGAGGGGAGTGTGGCAACTAGGAAATAACATTTAAGGAGGCACTCAGTCCAGCATGAGAGTGAGTTGAGTATTTCCTTACATGTTATATCCTAAGTGCATCACTTGCCTTGCCCTGCTCCAGGCCCTGATGAGAGGGCTATTTATCTATATACAAAAGTGTCTTCATATTATTCACTTGGGTAGTTTTGCCAGCTATCACTTCTCAGGAAACTCATGTTTTTGTAGGGCCTTCATTACAATCATTCTCATTTTTCAACCCATTCAAACTTTAGTTCTAATCTTCTGTTTGTCATAATTATGGCTTCCTAATAGCTCTTCCTCTATCCCCTCCCCCCACCACTAATCTAGGGCAATCCTGATGTTAAATATTCTATTCTATGGTTTCATTGCTATACCACCACAAATGTTAATGTAATTCTCACATATACATAAGTATCTTCAACAATTTGAGACTTTCCGAAAGGATCATTTTGAACCAAATACAAAATGAGTAATCATTATGTGCAAACATATTAGAGTAAACACAGTTCCTATCAGAGCATGTGTCCTGACTTTTAGATCTGAAAATATGGCAATAATAATCATAATCTAGGAAGAACTAAGGTTTAAAGGAGAAATCAGACCATACTAGTAGAATTATATACTATATTTTAAATAAAGTTCTAAGACAGCACAGATTTTGTATGAGTCCCTGAAGGTGTTTATAGTTCTGGCCTGTGGAAAAAATAACACATGACCTTTGTGATAGATTCCAAACTTATTTCTAGGTTCTATGTGGCCACTGAGGGCCTAATTCTAAATATAAGCGATAGTTTCCAGACAAGGGTGCTATGATGGTGATACAGTAGCAGAACATCTTTAACCTGGAAGGGAAGCCAAGTCTCAGGTTATTTTTCTGGTTCCACTCTAACTTGCAAGATTACCTTGGACAAGTCACTTACTCTCTCAGACACATTTCAGGTCTATCTTTAATTGGGCTAGGCAATTTTAAAGTCCCCTTTCAGTTGAAACATTTTGTAGTTTCATTATGTCAAAATAAGTTGACCACTTTAAAACCTGAAAAATTATTCTACTGTTTCAAGAAGTGCCTGAGGTGATTGATACATATCAGATAGAGAAATCATTAATTTTAAGGGTTTTCTTTGTGGTGCCCATTTTATAATCATAAGAATAAAATGTTGTGCTTATTTGAACTGTGATTATAGTTCTGAGTCATTTCAGTGATATGGCAGTTTGTTTTTGCTGTATCTATACAAGGTCTGTTCAACTTTATGAAAGTTGAGTTTTAAAAAATTAACCAATTTGTCTCCAAAACACTAAGCTCAATCTGAGGACATAATTAACACATCCACGTGTTCTGGTATTGTGGAGAATTAGTCTCTGTATAATAAAGTAATATAGGTATCCAGTTTGGTTAACTACACTTGCTAGCTTTTCTACCTCCTACTCTATCAGTGTTGTTATTTTTTTAAGGGATACATTAATGGTTCAATTGTATCTCCTCCAAAAAGATATGTAACCTTATTTAGAGATAGGGTCATCACAAAGGTAATTAATATGACTGATGTCCTTATAAAAGGGGAAAATTTAAACAGAGACGTGCACACAGCAAGAATGCCATGTGAAGATAAAGACATATATCTAGATTGGAGTGAAGCTTCTCCAAGCCAAGGAATGCCAAAGATTGTCAGTTAACTGTCAAATCTGGGTAACAGGCACAGAACAAATTCTTTCGCTCAACTCTCAGAAGGAACCAATCCTATCAACACCTTGGTCTTGGATTTCTAGACTCCAGAACTGTGAGACAATACATTTCTATTGTTTAAGCCACCCAGTTTGTGGTATTTTATTACATCAACCCTAGAAAACTAATACAAGTACTTATTGGAACAGTGACTATATAAAAAAATCCTTATTAATTGCAACACTGGTTTTGAACACATATGCATTCCAAAATTACACATTTTTTTAGATATCATAGTGAAACAAAAAATATGCTTTAAAGGGTGCCACACTAATTTTTAACTTTATACACATGCTTACCAGTGGCTTGCAAACATTGTTTTCTGAACTTAATTTTATTAGTTGAATGGTTACTTTTAAAATAATTTTCACAATCACCTTGCTACACAAAAGAACACAAAGAATTAGGAATTTAGCCTAGAACATTTATGAACCATTACTAAGCAAAGATTTTCTGTCACAGAGCATGACACCCCACCCTCACCCCATGGAAAAAAATAGCATCCTGCCACTGGCGAGTTTATGGGATTTAAGAGCATTCATATCTTCCTTTCTCTAGAAAATATTACCAGTAGACTATAGCCTTAAAAATTGTTATTTTCTTCCTTATTATCTTGTTTAAAATTCCATAATCTTCCTGGTTTCTTCTTTCAACATTTTGGAGTACCCTAAAGGAAGATAATTATTCCAAATATCTAAGTAAAATTCCCCGTTTTAGGATTCATGCTTGAACTTCTTTTCATTTAGTAAGAAATAAAAAGCTGATTACTGCAGCTAGCACATATTATATGCTTTCATGTGGAGGTAATGAATATGGAAATCAAGGACATAATATTTTTAGTCACTTCTAGTTGCTTTGCCAGTTTTAAAGTAAGATTATATGCTTATAGAAATGTTGTTTTCCCTTCTGGCTCACTAGGTTGATTTCCAATCCCCCCCCCCCCCCGCGCCCGCCCCGCTTCGATATACAGGGAGCAGAAGTAGGGCAATTTAAATATATCTTTTGGACCAAGGAAGCTGGCAAGAAATAATCACAATTTTAAGGAAAAAATAAGAAATGGTGACAGTGTTTAAGATTACATTGTGTTTGGATTCTGTTAATTACTGTTACCAGTCCACAAGCTGTTGCAAAGTTTCCCTGGAGATTATTTCAAATTTATTTATGGAATCTTCAGAAGTGAATCTATGAGAATGTCTTTTTATGATATTCTCTTTAGACTTTTATTTTCAATAGCTCCAAATTAATTGCCTGGAATGAGGATTATATTAGGCTAAATATGCAGAGGTCATGATTTTCTGACCCACTTCCTTCTTTATGTCCAAATACATTTGGGAAGAATCTTTTCCAGATTCTGTCTGTCTGTTGTATTAACTTACAATGACATCTTTTTAACTGTCTTCACTTTAGAAGTGTCCTGTAGCTTTAAAGTGGCAATTTCCTATTTGACAAGATCCATTACCATGCCTACAAAAATGTGGGTGGATTGAAAACGCTACTCCACAATAAACAGTAACTTGTGGAGAAAGCTTAGAACTCAGATGACCAGACAATAAAAATGAGAGAAAATTGATGATGAGATAGAAAGTGGATTGTAAAGAGAAGTTGGTGTAGCCATCTTGCAGAATGGTCTCATTCAAGCAGTTTTCTCTTCAGATTACAAAGAAAATTTTTTTATTAGAAAAGCATAATTGATGACTCCATTTATTTATAGCTCCTCTCTAAGTAAGAAATAAATATTTGGTTTTATTCATCAATTTTCACAGAGTAGAATTTTATACCTTCCTCTTTGGCACCATATGTCCATTTGAGTAGTACAGGGCTTCCTTAATTCCCTGAAATGGGCTTTATGTATGCCAAGGGGCAGCATGTGACATTCTCCCATCTGGCACGCAAGTTGCCACTTGGCTGCCACCTGTGCTGCGACCCAAGACACTTGCCACTCTTCCCCCATTCAGTGCTGTAGACTCTAAGTCCCCACAGCCCCTTACTAGCTGCTGTCACTTTTCCCATGGCAGATGTTGGGGTGGAAAACACTTTGAGGGCCAAGCATCTACTATTACCAGACTGGCATAGAATTAAACCTTCCTCTACTGGCAAAATGTGAAAAGATTATCTATATTTGTCTCTAAGTATACAATTGCTTTCCTCCTTTTCTTCCTATCCCTACTCGTTCCATGCTAGTGAACCAGGTTAACTTGACTCCTTGCTCTAAGTTGGAGTGTGTCTACTTGGACTGACACTGCTTGCTGTGCACGCCAGCCTTAGTCCTCACTAAAGAGATCTTTTGTGAGCCCTCCCTTGCATGAGGAGCATTGATTCATTCTGTCTAATCAGCTGGGTTTAGGTCTCTTTCTGAAGTACTCCTGGTCCTTGGACAGGCAAATTCCAGACCTTTAAGATTTTGCAGTCTCAATATGATTACTGAGGTACTAGAAGTGCCACAGAGGCCAAGAGGTGTGAATGGATTTGATGCTTTTGATGATTAAAGAACAGCTCTAGTATCATAAACTCATATTATTTCTGGAGCTGAAAGTGATCTTATAACCACTCATTTAACCTATTTTACAAGAGGCAGAAAACAGAAGTGTCCTGTAGCTTGGTTTTGCATTGTTTATACATTGTCACTATTCCCATTAATTGATATTCTATAAAACCACATGTCATGAAATTTATTGTTATAAGTATTTGAGATTTATACTTACTGTTCATGCACATATCCTTTGAACCAGGGAAATCTTAGGAACAAAGCAGTTCATTTGAATGAGACCATCTGAGTGTTAAGATTCCCTCCAGGGCATGAGTTAGGGACATTTTATACACCAAGGAAATGTCTTTCTTCCACTACTTGGAAGTTGATAGAACTATCTTTAGGGGTGAGGGGAAGTATTCAAATACATAATGATTTACTCATTTAATATGCACTTATTGAATGTTTCTTGAAAAATGCCAGGCACTATTTATTGAAAAATTTTTTTATTGGAAACTAAGTGCTGGGAACACAATGAGGAACAAAACAAGATTCCAGATGCTAAAAATGAGTGGCTTATATTTCTATTTAATGGGCTAGTGAATATGGTCATAAGAATATAAACCTAGTTCTTGTTTGTTTGTTTTTCTTTTCTTTAATGTCACCATTGCTACAAAGTGTTTGTTAGATACCTAAGCATATTAGAATGCATTTGGCTTTGAGTAAAAAAAAAAAGTCAATTAAATTCAAACTGGCTTAAATAATAAAGGGAATGTATTGGCTCAGTAACTTAAAAGTCCAGCTGGAAGGTGGGCTTCCAGCATGGTTTAATCAGGACTCCAGGTCAGTTGCTCTGCGACTATTCCAGCTCTGTCCAACTCCATGCATGTTTCATCTTAGTCTCTGACAGGCTTCCCTCAGGGTTGTAAGAGAACTATCAGGAAAAACAGAGTTTAATGTTTTCTCATTCATAAACAGGGGAGAAAAATAATATTCTTATTTTGGGATTCCAAGTAAGATTATGAGATTACTCTTAATGAATTTGATTAGATCATGTGTGTACGCATGAACCAATTATTGTGGCCAGAGGAATGAAACAGACTGTTAGATTGAAGGCCTAAAATTGGAAATGGGAGTGAGATTTGTTACCCTCGGAGTAATTAGCTGGATGTGGAATAGCAGATACTTGAACTAAATATGAGTGCTATTGAAAAGTAGGAAGTGTGTAATGGATACCAGGTGGAAAATCATCAAATATTTACTAGATAAATTTTGCAGTACCACTTCAGGTTCTATGATATTGCTGGTCACTACCCAGATATTTAACAAGTTCAAATGAATTTACATTAAAGGCATTGTTTAAATCAATAAAGGAAAGTAAACATTAAATGTTCAACAACAAATTATTCAACTGAGTAAGAAAAACTACAATAAAACAAACCAAAGTACATTAAAGAAATTAATAAAGATAAAAGCAGAAATTAGTAAAAAAAAATAATGATTTTTGTGTGTGTGTGGCCATTGCAGACTATTTAATTTAAACCAACTCTATGCAATGAGAACACTTAAACAAACTGAAGAACAACAAAATCTGTTTGGAGCTCCTAAGGAGCTCCCAAGGTGGCAAGGATCTGATAGAAGGCCAACATTCTGGATAGAAGAGCACAGAGAGATAAACCCTGTTTTGGACACCATCTTTAGATATTGCTAATAGAAGCATGGGTGAAGGCTAGAAGTTTTGCAGACAGTGGTATTTGAGAGGCTGAGAAGCTGAGCAGAGTTAGGGGTGTTTTTTTTGATGCTGGGTTGACTAAAACTAGAGTCAAGAGTCCACTTCCAAAGAGTTGCCCTGCTAGGTACCCAAGGCTTTCAACTGGGACTTCCAAATGGTTATATCCTAGGAGTATGGGCTAGTTGGCTAGCTCTCATTAAAAAAAATATTCAGATATTAAAATTATTGGTCACAAGTAGTAAAATATCTCTAATTCATTTATTTGCATATAAATGCTTAGTATAAAAATAAGATGGCATTTAATTGAGGAGAAAAATGGATTAGTCAAAAATGGTGCTTGACTAATTGGTTATGATGCAGAAAATAATAAAGTTAGTCCTATCTTAAATGATGACATAAAATCAGTTACTGTCAGATGTCTTAAATGTAAACAGAAACAACTGTTTCTCCTCCTCTGCAAAAGAGAACTGGAAGACAGTAAAATAAATAGAAGTAAATAAAATGTAATCATCTTTCAAAGTAATAAAGCATAGAAAAATCTTAAAGTCAGCATTGAGATATCTAATTATATACATAAAAATTAAAAAGTTTGAAGATCAATAACAAGTAAACATCATAAATCAAACCTAAAGACATATGGCCAGTTGTGTATCATTATTTGAATCAACTATGTCAGTTTTTATACTCTGAATTTATAAATAGCAATTATAAGTCTATGAGCAAACTGTAAATATTCCAATAAAACAGACAAAAGATATAAACTGGAAATTCACAACAAATGACCAATATGCTTAATGAAAATATGTTTAACATTGTTAGCAATCAAAGGAATGAGAAATACTATAAAGCATCAATGAGAGTATGTGGCTTCTCTATATTTGGTTAGGCATGACTAGTGCTATTGTGCCTAATACATTTATATCATTAAACCACCCTTATTATACTTAATTGAACATTTACCTGCTAAAAGAATATTTGAATATGTGGCAGGTTAGTGCTGTTTGTCTGCCAACATTTCAGTTTCAAAAGTATCTCTTTTATCTTTGTCAATATGCAGTGCTTATAAAAATATTTAAATATTTTATCATATTTTGTTTTCTTTATCTTAAAAACAAATGGAAATGAAAAAATTAGAATTATTTATATTATGGATAAGAAATGTATAGCTCAAAATTGAAATAATATAAACAAAGATGGAGATCACTGGACATTTTGAAAGCATTCAGTACTTAGTCTCAATTAGTTGCTTGTTAGCTATCCAATTCAGAGTATACTTTTGAAGGCCATTATCAAGAAAATATATACCAATGAGAGGAATGTCTGAAAAAAGATAATTAGGAATGTTATATTTTTTGCCTTCTTTGGAACATAATGATGTGTTATTTCATTGTTTTCCTTTTCCACATTTGAGTGTCATGTTACTTGGCAGAAATGCATCATGTGTGAAAGTAATGCAAAGGGTATATTTTAACTCATCAAATAAATAGATATAAATCAATTTGCTCAATTTTAATAAAGTTTTAAGCAACAAAGCCTTTAACAGATTGTTTTTGGTAAAGTCTTGCAGGACAGCATGGATGGGTGTATCAGAAGTTTTAGAAATGTTAATTCCCTCTGCTCTACCTATATCATTTATAAGTATTAATGTCCGGGAAATAACTATGGTGTATAAAATGATTTATGTATCAGGATATCCTTTTCATTGTAGCATTATTATGAAAGTAAAAAATTGGAAACCACCTAAATGTCAACAACAGACGATTGGCTAAGTAAACTATGATGTAGTTGTGATTGGATACAGTACCTTAAAATGATATTTTAATGACATAAGGATGTTAGTTATGTATTGATAAAAAATTATCTCACAACTTTGTAAACATTGAAAATGTATGTTATACATGTAAAGACAGAAAATATATAAAATGAAAACATAACAGATTATTTCTCTGAGTAGTGTAGTTGCAGATTATTTTAATTTTTTCCTTTGGGGTTTTCTGTAATTCCACATTTCAAAATTTCCACAATAAATATGTCCTGTTTTTGTGATCATAGAAATATTATTATAAAAATTGTTTTTAAAGTAACTGAGACAAAAAGCTGAGGTTATTCCTTTTCACAAGAGCTGGAAACTTTTTAAATAGTATCCAACATTATATTTATGACTGGGAAAAGCATATTGTTTCCTTTTACCTTTCAAATTAAGCACTGCTTACATACTATTTTTTTTCTTTTTAATAACTAACATTCATAGGTTATTATTATAATTATTGTTCAGATTATTACCTTCTGATAAATATTTACAGTAGAATGACCTTTTGAGAACATATCTGTCATAAAAAAAACATTTTTGGAGATCCCTTTTTAAAGACTAAATCAGAGAGCCACATTTCTTAAAATCACAAATCAGAATCCAGTATGATTGGATTCTGTGCCTTAATAATATTTTAACAGTGTAAAAATCAATTAGAAATCTCAGTTACTCATACTACTATCCTTTGATCCTAAATGTATCATATGATACTATGAGATGAGTGAAGATAAACTTGAAAGCTAGATAAAGTGACATGGAAATAGATTTAATGAGAAGAGGTTTACTTGGGTAATGGTTGCAAATTTAGGAGTTCTATGGAAATATATTAAATAAGAAAACTTCTAGAGAAACTATATCTTTGGCAAAATGAGCAAAAGCATTACGTGCATGAAAGAAGAACAAACTGAAATAAAAATGAGCAATTAGAGAATAGAAATTAACTTTTAGATATTGAAAATATGATAATAAAAATAATTAATGAGAGATGTAGAATGTTTGTGGCAATTTTCCAAAAGCAGAATGAAAAACAAAAAAAATAGAATAAAATAAATTTGTGTGATTAATCAAGGATATCTTACATCCTAAGGCCCAGAACATAAAAAGATGACATGAAAGTATTTTCAAAGAAAAATGTGATAAAATTTCCCATAATGAAACAGCCTGAGTCTTTAGGTTGAAAGGGCTTGCAATCCAGCTGAAAGCAGAGACAAACACCAAAGTCCACACTAAACTATTGCAAAGTTGTTCCCCCAAGGATAATGAGACAAAATTAAAGAGCAGAGAGAGAAAGAGAGAGAGAGAGAGAGAGAGAGAGAGACAGAGAGAGACAGAGAGAGACAGAGAGATACAAAGAGAGAGAAAGAGTGACAGAGAAAGATAAAAAAGATAATGAGGAATAGAAATGGAAGCATAATTTTTAACAGCAACTAGTAGCAGAAGACATTGATCAAAAGATGCTTTTAAAATTCTGAGGATTTTTAATTCAGGACTTCTCACTTAGTCATTTTATTAATCAGGTGAAGGAAATGGTAGCTGCTATTAAAAATAATCTCTACTTTTAATGGGTGAAAACAACAGAAATTTTTCTCACTCACATAGTCCAATATGGGACAGAATTGGTGAGGGCTCTGAACCACTTAGTCATTAAAGAACATAGGTTGATGGAGAGTCCACGGATATAGCATGTCTTCCAAAGTGGGCTTAGGTGTTAACTTCCAGTCAACAGAATGTAAAAAAGATAGAGAAGTCCCATCTACTTTTTATAAACCCCAACCTGGAAGTGTCACACATCAATTCTGCTTGCTTTTCTATTGTGGAGAACTAGTCTCATGGCCTAACCTGGATGTAAGGGGCCCTGAGACTCAAAATTTCTAGCTGAGTAAGCACATGCAGTGACAGTCCCAACTTTTGAAATGGGGAGCACAAATTTTGGTACACAACTAACCATTATCAAAACTTTGCCTCCCACTTACTCTTTTTGGGGAAGCTAATGAGAGAAGTATACCATTGAAATAAGGGAAATACAAAGAAAGATAAAAATATACAGTTGTGAAAACAGGGGATCCATCACAGGAGAGAGGTGAAGATATGTTCCAGGATGACAGCTATGCAATTATACAGAAAGCCTGGAAGAATAGACAGTCCAGACTAAAGAGAGGGTAAGAGAGAGCTCAGAGGGAGAGCTTTCCAGGAAAAAACTATGGAACCATGAGACTCTGATGCATTTGACCATGTGGAAAATAGTAATGTGAGATATTTTATATATGTATTGTGGGGGAGGAAGAAATTTTACTCTCCTAAGTTCTTCTGGCTGGCATAATAATTAAATCTACATGAAACATCTTAACAAGGAAAATAACCAGATTTAATATGGGAACCCGTCATACATGAGAGGTTCAGAGACCGAAAGGGAAAATGAGGTATATATAACATTCTGAGCTAAGAATGAGGTAAGGCACCTGGAACTTCAGAGGGAAGAAAGGTCCTTTGCAGGGAGACAAGAAGAACAGATCTTCACTAATTGGAGTTTACCCTGCCCTATAGGTCAAATAAAAAGTTATTTCTGGTGATAACTCTTATTATGGACAAGGCCTCTAATTTAAATTAAGGGAGAGGTAAAAGTTTCTAGTGAACCCTCAGCGTCTAGACTGCCTTCAGCTCAAAATAATCCACATGCCAAAGTAGCACATCTGGGGGAGACCTGTTCTGATCTCTTCAGTGTTATGTTTAACCTTCTGAGAAAAATTAGGCATAGGTATAGAAAAACCTAAGCAAATGAAAAATAGAGACAATTATTAATTTCAAGAAGTAATGAAAAATACTGAAGAAATGGAAACAATCAGATTATACTACTTGACTCAGCAACAAATGGTAATTACACAGTTACAATAAAATACTGCTAAATAGGAATTTAACCAAAAATTGTTGTAAACATACACTAGGAGAATAGTGGGGATGGAAAGTGAGTGTTAGTGTAGAGAGTGGGTAGCGTAAGAGAGATAAAATATCTACCATAATTGAAAGTCAGTAGGTGATTTACAATCATATTTATTAGAAATAAACAAGCAGAGACCAGACATAAATAACAAAATTTTTTGCAAATATTTGACTTGGCAATTAGGGTCTGATGTGAAGCTGTGCCACAGTGGATACTGATTTTCACTGTAAGTTTTCTGAAACTATATGACTTTTCAAAACCATGTACTCAAATTACTTTGATAAAATTAAAGATCAATGACTTTTAACAGATCATATAGCTAATGAGGAGCAAAACTGGGACCGTAAAAGAAAGTTAAGATCATTCACTTGTATTTGTAGGCTTATCTCCAGAAGTAAGAGAGTTCAATCTGCCTCAAGTTCTTTGAACATCAACACTTTTGTGGTCTCTGCCTTGGACTTGGACCGTGGTCTTCAAATTCTATAAACTTATCACTCTACCAGTTATCTCAAAATCATTTGGTATGTTGGTTGATGTAAAAGCAATTTGACTCCAGTTATTCTATTGGAAAGATTTTCCTTCCCTGCTCCTCCTGCTAATGAAGACTCCTGGGCTCTCCCAGAACTAACTTGGTGTTAAAAAGTTCACCCAATCAATACAATTAAAAATAAAGTGAATAAAGTGTCTTTCTGTCTCTTGTGTTAAAAAAACCTTTTCTTTGCTCTTGTAGGATGTTGATACTGCACCAGTGGACTGTTAACTCTTTAGTGTATAGCTTTGATTATGGCAAAATTTAAAGAGCCATGGGAGAAATAATTCAACATGATTATCAGCTATTAATATAGAAAATATTATTAAAAATTTAAAGGAAACATTTGAAGTACATGTCTATGTAGGACTGGTTTAGAGGATAAAGTAGGAGGAAAAGAATTTGAGGAAAGTCACTGGAGAGAGGATTTGTGACACAAATATATAAGCTTTGCAGCCTCCAATGTTTTGCCCAATAGTCCAAAACTTGGAGCAGAGGTTCTTTGCAATTCTTTATACTTGTGATGATGAGAAAGTTAAAAGAAAAGTATAGCATTCTTTTTTGACTTTGATTCTTATCCAGATGGAGAATGTTTTTTGACTTTGATTCTTATCCTAAGCCCTTCCTGGTGGAATTCAGAAAAGGTTGGAGCTTTGCTCCATTTCATACCAGATAAATTATTGAAAGTTAAAGTGCAGCTAAAGGCAAAATGGTTAGGGAAGTACTTGCCCAGCCAAGTTCTTCCAACTTTGTCAGCAAAGAAAAAAAAGGCAAGTTATTTTAACACATGAATAGCCTAGGTTTGTTCTGGTCAGCTTTCAGGTGGGAATGGAGTGATAGAAAGGAATTCTGGCTGTTAATAACTAAAGAAAACCAACAATCATGTGACATTATTTAATTCATGACCATCTTGAAATTTTTTTTTGTAATCTGGTTGCATTCAGTCATTCACAGATTTGATTTTAAAGAGTTAAAACTCCACTAAATTAAATGTTCTTTAAACTCTTATTTGAATATATGTATGACAAACAATGAAGTGGATATATATAGTTGGGGGAAATTAAAATACTTGTAGGATTATGTATTCTGTTTTCCTCCTGGGTTTGTGACATAACATTTCTAGTCTACTAAGATTACATCATCTAAGAACCAATAACATGTTCCAGTCTGCATTTATTTTCTTAATAGCCACAGGCTACTCTACATCACCATTCAGAATTCTCTTCTAGTACTGATGATGTTTGCTACCTAATGATCTGTGACATTGGAGCTGAGCTAATAACCATGAGGTAAAGGGCATTTGTCATATTTACTACAGAAGTATGTGTCCTTTGTTTTAAGCTCATTTTCCTTAACTGTTAGAGTTTCCATGTCTAAGTTCAAAAATGACATTGAATATTATTATATCAGCATATAAGTCTTAAGGTCACAAATAATTTTTTCTTCAATTACTTTTAATATTTCATTAATACTATAGCCAAGCTTTGTAACACACTCCTATACTTTCTATAAAATAAATACATGTATATATACATAAATGGTGAGGATGGAACTGGGGGAGATGAGTAGGTTTCAGCCTTGGAAGAATTAGAATATAACTTGTTTTCTCGCTTTCTTCTTCCCTCTCTATGTGTGTGCGCATGTGCACATGTATGTGTATATGAGTGTATATATAGATAAACAATGACACATCCATTCTATTGTTTCTTACACTATATAAGTTTGATAAAATACAGAGAGAATCAAAGCCAGGAAACTATAAGGTCAAGGGCTAGAACTACAAACTATCCTTACTTTTCTTATCAGAACACTGTCAACTATTTTTCTTCTAAGACAAATTCATTTTGGTTTCCCTTAAAGTAAAAATGAATGGTCATCTACAATTTTTTTTATATTGAACTCAAAATTCCTCTCTTCTTAGCCTTATCTGGTTCTAAGTGTTGTTTAGAATGAACACTGTAGGTTTTCTTTGTCCACAAATATGGACAAAGCTCTCACTCTTCTGATTTGATGAAGGGCAATTTAGTCTGAGTCTCAGAACAGTGCCCTTAATGTATTTGTATGAATAAGAG
The DNA here is from genome assembly GCA_004027375.1 of Macroglossus sobrinus. Lineage (NCBI taxonomy): Eukaryota > Metazoa > Chordata > Mammalia > Chiroptera > Pteropodidae > Macroglossus > Macroglossus sobrinus. The sequence continues at coordinate 527,230 of PVKZ01000714.1, read as the reverse complement.
CATCCTCAAGAGGCACCCCACCTCTCACAGACCCCTGTGCACGTGTAGTTTCAGAGCTCTGGACCCTGCAAACAACAATGATGCCTGGGGTTATTTCAAATTTCAGCATTTTAGCATCTGACTTCTCTTTTTTCACTAGTATGAGTAATTTAATGAGCATTAGTTTTAACAAACTAAGATATTATAGTGTATTTTGTCTTTATGAATGAGTTATTTAAAATATACTCCATCTTTAAATCAAGCAATTATATTTTTCTTAAAGATAATTTCTTAAGACAGATTTTAATGTACCTTTTAACTTTTTGAACTCTAAAATGAGTACCATTTTGGAAACAAATACTTATTTTCAAAAGGGAAAACATAATAAGCAAATAAAAAATGTCATTTCTAAAGTTATTTTTTTATTTACCCGTTTGTTAGAGGTTCCTTCTACATAGTATTTATATCTTTTATGAATGCAGCATTAAATTCAATTTTTAGTTGTAGGGTATTTGTAAAATATATATTTGGTTTAACGGCCTATTATCACCTATTTCTAACGATAAGAAAATGTTTTCTTTAAAATTTATGAATCATTGTATTTTTTCATCAATATAAATTAGAATTGTAATATGTTTATCTCTACTAACTTAAGGATGACATATATATTTTTAAGTTTCTGTTATGTGCAAGTCACAGTATTATTCATTTAGGTTTCAAAAAGCAAATATCAATATTCTAGTATAGTGGCTTATAAAAATAAACAAGTTTTTACCTTATAAGGGGCTGATCTAGTTTGTTAACATAAGAGTCCAGAGAAGTAAGAGCTAATTGTGTTTGGCCTTGAAAATGGAAAGAATTTAAGTAAAAAAAGAAAGGTATTTCAGGAAGCGGTAATGAAGTGAGCAAAAATTTGGAGATAAAAAATACGAAGAGAGCTGTTATGAACTGAAGGTCTGCATTCCCTCCCAAAGTCATGTGCTAAAGTTTTAACCTCCAATGTGATGGTATTAGGAAGTGGGGCCTATGGGAGGTGACTGGTTTAGATAAAGTCATAAGGATAGAGATCTATGATGGGATTAGTGACCTTTTAAGATGAAGAAATACCAGAGCTTCCTTTCTCCACTATGGAGGATATAGCAAGAATGCAACTGTCTGCAAGCAAAGTAGAGGGCCCTGACCAAGAACTAAATATGTCTACCCCTTGATCTTGGACTTCCCAGTCTCCAGAACTGTACAAAATAAATGTCCATTGTTTAAGCCATCCAGTCTATGGTATTTTGGTATGGCAACTTGAGCTGACTAAGAGGGAATAAACAAATTTGACTCAAGTGAATAATTTAAGTTGAGAATTGTATTACTTATGTATTGCTGTGTAACAATATTAGCACAAGTGTAGTGCATTAAAATAGCACAAATTTATTATCTCATAGGTTCTGTGGATCTAGATTTGGGGCATAGCTTAGCTGGTACTTCTGCTTGAGTGTCTCACAAGGCTACAATCACTGTTGGCTGGGGCTAAGAGGTTTTATCTGAGACTTGACTAGGAACAGATCCTATTCTAAGCTCAAGTGGTATTGGCAGTATTTTATTCCTTGTGGGCTGTCAGATTTAGGGTCTCAGTTCTTTACTGGCTGTTGGTTAGCTCTCAGCTCCTTGTTGTGTGGACCTTACAGACGTGATTGCTTCCCAAAGCTAGGAAGGGAGAGTTTTCTAGTAAGAAGGACATTACAATTTATGTAACATAATTATGTATATGCTATCATGTACATCCAGTCACCTTTGCTGTAGTCTATTAGTAAGACAAATCACCTACACTCAAAGGCAGGGATTACACAGTGTGAAAATACCACAGGACAATGATAAAAATGGTCACTTTAGGGTCTGTCCACCATAAGGATCAAGCAGAAAAATGTCAGAAAATAAATCAGGTTAATTTTTAAATAAAAAAATGGGTAATTGTAAATGATTATCTTAATTTTAAGTGAAAAAAGTATCCAATTTCTTATTTCTTACTGATTTCTCTAAGAAGAGGCATCCCACATAATTGAGAGAAAGTGAGTGTCTGAAGAACTCTTTCAGGCCTCTTCTGCTTGGGGGATTAGGATATAAAGTAATTTTGTCTCATAAATATTTTAATAGCAGCACCATGTTCCTTGAACAAAGGGATATATATATATATATATATATATATATATATATATATATATACACATATATAAAACATATCATTTCACAGACTTCTTCTTCTTTATTACCCCATCTCTTCAGTACTTATCCAAAATAAGGCTTTTGAAGGCAACATAGGATGAGGGCCAAGGCAGAAACTTAAAGAAATCAAATCAACGATTTTTTTTTTCTGCTAACTTTAAGGGAAGCCGAGTGTGAGGGATATTTGTGAAGATTCAACAGGCAGGAGGCTTTAAGGTATCTTATGAGTTTGCTTGTATATGTAGCATTTTTAAGTGTTAAAACTATCTAATGAAGCCAGAAGAAGCTTTGGGTAAAAATAAGTACTACCTGAATCTAATCACTGAAGAGGTTCATGTGTATTAGTAGTAATACATCAGGTTGACAGATTATCTAAAAACTTTGTGAAGTGTTTGATATTGCAAAGATATGATTATATCTTTATTGGTTTGAACTGATCAATCACTGTCTCATTAGTGTTCATTTCCATTAGATCAACAGGTTGAGAAATCTGGTGGCAAGGACCAGATATAGAACAGAAGTTAAAAGGCTTATAGAAACAATGTGCATTTAAATCGTAGTGCAGGTGTTTGCTATTTAATCTTCCTTTTATTTAGAAGCAGTTCATATCAACTTCCCTATAGATGCTTTAATCATTAATAGCACTGGCCTCAGGTGCTTTACATGTGTACAACCTGAAGCCCAGGAAAGTAAAGTAGCTTGCCTCGGGCACAGGTTCAAGTGGTTGCAAAGCCAGAGCTTGGACCCAGGTCTTCAACAGTTTGTCCACCATGTCAAAGCTCCTAGTTCCCATTTGAGTTCTTGTTCATCAACTTCACAAAGAAAAAAAGAAGTTATACTGAAATGATTGCACATATCTGAAAAGAGAAATAACCTTCAATGAATGATATTTTATTCCCATTCAGGCATTAATCTTTAGCCTTAAAATTCTACAACTTCTCTAAAACTTAGAAGGCTGACTTGATACTACAAGACTTAATTATTGACTAAAGTATACTTAGAAATCTTTAGATAAGAGGTGCTACATAAAATTAAATTCTTATTAGAGAGTAGCTTCATGGAGCCAAGTACACATTTAGATTAGACGCACGTCATCTGTTTAGCAGTCACCAGGTTTTTTTTGGGGGAGACTGTGTATCTTTGTTGCAAAGCAGAAACAGAGAGAAGGAGGCACTGGCCCTAAGTCTTCTTAGAACAAGCCTCAGGGTAAGCCCAACCCAGACCTCTCCTCCCATTAATTATGTTTCACTTTTTTGACCTTTTATTTAATATCTTTATATTTCAAGGTTTATACACCTTATCTGGTCATAACACTTTATAGTTTACAAAATGTTCATATAAATTCTCTCTTTGAGAATCTCAAAGTGTGAGGTGGCAAGTAGGTATCACCATCCTCTTTGTTTGCATAAGTACAGCCTGTTATTAGGACTACAATGTCAGAAAATGAAGTTTCAAACCAGAACAAGGCTGCTTTCCTAGCTCAGCCTTGAGTGAGGTAGTGTTGATGTCATTCTTCTTAGGGCATGCTGGGGCATCACTGCTGAGTGGGAGGTCAGCCATTCTGGAAGGATTACTAAGAGGGATTCAGGTTATCCTGGTTATAAGTGCCAGGAAGTTAGATCTTCCCCTTTGGTTTTATCACCATGTGTTAAGAGGTTTTATAGAAGAATTACCTCACCCTTTTGGGTCTCAGGTCCATATCTTAATGCAACTGAGTGACTCTGTGCACTGGAGTATAGGAAAAAGGCACTAGGAATAATTTCCAGGCTGTTGTGTATGGTTTTGCAGGCTGTACACTATATAACTCTAGGGCTACCATTCCCATCTAAGGTGTTAACAGACATTTACATTTCTCATGAGATTGTTTGGACAGATTCAAAACAAAATGTTGAGGAAGAGGTGCTTTTTTTCTAACTTATACAAAAGTTCAAAGCAAATAGTAACCCTGAATTAGGACATAGTTATAAAAAAAAGAAAAGGTGAGAATTAAGCCAAAAAAAAAAAAAAAGGATTATTAGGAGTCTTTATTTCACAGTCAGTTCATTAAAAAGGCAATTAATGAGAATATAACCCACTTTATATTTAAAGACAAAAAGACAGTCATTAAATTCTGCCATATGTATCCCATTAGACAACATTGTGAACACAAAAATTTCAGGAGTCAGGCCTAAGTTTCAAAAAAATTAGAATTAATTAAAAAATAAGTTTACATAGCTTTATGTCTCAAATAATTTAGGAAAAGAGGAACGAAATCTTTCCCACAAAAATTTCACAGGCAACTAAAAGATCTAGTTCTAGGTCATTGGAAAAATTTGTCCAAAGGATATTTTCATTTTTTCCCATCTCTATAATCTCATTAAGAGCAACTTCTCTCAAATACTTCCTAATACTTCCTCAAACCATGTCATAGTGAAAAATTAATCTATTTATAAAGGAGTAGTGGTTTAAAATATTTTAGCTAGCTTGAATGAGATTTAATGGAACTGAGGCTTGACTAATAAGAGTTTGGAGTCCAAATTGAGTGTAAAGTTATAAATCAGTAAATCAAGGAGAGCCCAGTTACCAAGAATGCAAGTTTCAAAAGAGGTGAAATAAAATGAGTTTTATATGTTGAATACAACAAAAAATAAATGCATTGAAAAGAGCAAGCATCAAGCAATTTTCTCTAAAATTCTATAAAATTTCTATTTTCCAATTTCCAATAAGTTTCTTACATCATGTATAAAGAATTGTAGATACTTCTCAAAAAACTGCAACAATTTTAATTTTTCTTAACCACATTTACAAAAAAATAAAAATAAAAAAAGATCTCTGGCTTCAATTACTCAATGGAACCTCTTGGTAATGTCCATCAGGCCAAACCTACTTTTTTTTCTTTTTTTCTGTTTTGACACTGTTCTAACTACTGACTCCTCTGCTCATCTTGGATACTCTTGATTTCAAAGTTACTGTGCTCTTTTAGCCATCCCCACACCTCTCATTTCTCCTTTAATTTATACTCTCCTGGATTGCTCTACTTCCTTGTCTTGTAGTCCATCTACATTCTTATATTTTTCACATCCACTTTCTGAGCATTTTTATCTGTGTTAATATTTCTTTCGTTCTTTCTCTTTCTTTCTTTCTTTCTTTCTTTCTTTCTTTCTTTCTTTCTTTCTTTCTTTCTCTCTCTCTCTCTCTCTCTCTCTCTCTCTCTCTCTTTCTTCTTTCTTTCTTTCTTTCTTTCTTTCTTTCTTTCTTTCTTTCTTTCTTTCTTTCTTTCTTTCTTTCTTTCTATTTTTCTTTCTTCTTTCTTTCTTTTTCCTTTTAACTCTTTCCCCATCCTTATATTGTTGATCATATCACTATATTGTTTTGTTTGACTGGCCAGAAGTCAGTTTACCATCCATTCTGTATTGCTTTCCCTCAGATGTTTTCCTGTCTACTCTTAGCAACTTTTCATTCTATAGACAGAGTCTCAAGCATACTGCCTGCACAAATGTCTGTGCCAATTTTCCTGCCTTTAGTCTATCTTCATCTAATAAGCTGCATTTATACAACAAATATCATTTTCTCTAACTTATGTAATATCTTTTGTAGCAGATTCTAGTAACTTGTCACATCATATTTAAGCACCTTCTCAAAAGATCCTGATCTTCCCATTGCTCTCTTCCTTCTCATCTCATTACCATCCGCTCTCTGTAAGGAATTATATATCCTGATTCACCCAGGATAGTCTTGCTTTATGCCTGTTGCTCCAGGGAAATTATTAAATGTGCCTTCTTACTCTCAAAAGTGTTTTGTTTGGATATTAAATTACAGGGTCATTCTGTCTATGTGGGACCTTGGTCATGACTGTGCCTCCTATGCAAATCTTTTTTGCAATTCTCTTTATTAGAGTTGCCCTCATGCTTGTCAGTAATGATACACACTATTTTTCATGAAAAAAAAAATTTATGCTCTCCTGATTATGACTTTCATAGCTATCAAATTGTGCTCAAGATCACATCTAGTAAAGCCTTTTTATTCTCTCCTCCAGTCATCAGATTTTCTTCAGAAACCTTGGTATATTTCATCTCCTATAGCCGAATTCATTAAGGCTGCACCCCACACAACAGTGACTGCCTGGAAGTTCTATGTTCTTTTTTTATTAATGTCACCATGTAGGTACAGGTTCATATTTTAACTTGAGATTATAGTCACCTGTTTATGACTCAAAAATGTTATATATTTTTAAAATTGGGGCTCTAATCACCACATTTTTATGACTTATGATTAAATCACTACTTATAAAATCCTTAAAAAATCAAAATTCAGAATAGAAATAACTTGAAAACAAAACAAAGAACAAGATTTTGATCTTATTTAGTACACTTATGATCTAATGACACAACTATTCACGAGCCATTTTTGATCCATGTCTTAATCAATTTGTAATGTTACCTTCTAGATTTTTGTGAGAAATAATACAGATTCGAGATCTTTTATTTCATTTTCTCTGGAAAAGAGTCCTTTACTTTCAATAGTTAAAAGCATCCTAGCTATAAAGAATTATAAAATGAAATTGCAGTTTTGTAATTTTTAATAAATAAATGAAAGTGGAATTTTTCCTTATATAAGACTGTGAGATTTTAGCACCTTTAGTTTTTGCACACTGGTCAAAGTCAAACATGATCTGGAGATGCTTGTTTCCCTCTTGGGTTCTTGCTTTTATAAAATAACAAGGTTGCCAAGTGTTCAGTAGGATCATACGGATTTATCATTATCTGTAAAGTTTTCAGTGGAATTCAGGACAAATGTTATAATCAGTTAGGGAGGAACAGATGACTGAAATCAATGATTTCTGTCTCTTCTTGTTCCTGAAGGGATAATGCTGGGCCTTATCAGAATTGCTGGAAGAAAACAGCTGAGGACTGAGCACAGTGAATTAATTTCCTCACTTTCTGCAATAAACAGTAGTTGGTGAACAGGAAAGTAAACATTTTTATGGAAAAAAGAGTTTTAAAAAGCCCTAAATTGTTAAAATTAATAAACCAACAAACCCAAACATAAAACTGTACAAGTATTTGCATGGCTGATAAAAAGAAAGAATCTTTTTGATATCTTTTTGAAGAAAGGAATAATAAAACAAGTATATTAAAAAATAAATCAACATTAAATGCTATACAATAGAAAAAATGTAGAAAGCACCAAATTAAAGAAAGTAAACAAACTTCTATTCACAGAGAATACCCTTAAGAACCATGATTCAATTTGCTAACTTCCTTTAAAAAGGAAGTTCCATTGCCTGGAATTCTGAATTTTTTTCTTTCTAAAAAACTCTCTTGTACTTTTCATCTTTCCATGATCATCAAGACAGTTCAAGAAGCTTCATATTTTGACTTACTTGTTCCCTACATGCTGCAGCTATGGTTATATATTTTTCAGTTATTAGCACTTGCATTAAACTCTCCACAGCCTACTTCTATTTTTTTGTAATACAGTTAACCTCCCTTTCCTTAAGATAATGTTATTAATTAGCTAGCAATACAAGGTACTTCAGATTGTTTTCTGAAAGTGATAATGGATTTACACTGTCCACTCATAATTTTCCAATGTTATTCCCCAGCAATAATGGACATTAGTTTAAGTGAAGGTTTTTTGGGGCTGGGGGTTATCAGAATTGTGTAGGAAATTCAAAAAAATTTTGGTATCTAGGTGATACCACTTACTAATCAACTCCAAATTTCTGAATTAAGGAACCCAGGGGTCAGGTTTATTGTTATTGTTGTTTAATCTGTGTTCATGAGAGATATGGGCCTTTAGTTTTATACTCTTATAATATCTTTCTCTTTTAAAACAACTTTATTGATTAATTCACATACAAATTTGACATATGCATACACCTGTGAAATCATCTCCACAATCATGATAATAAACATATCCAAATGTTTCTTCATGCCTCTTTGTGAACTCTTCCTCCTGCCCCTCCCTGCCATCCCCAGGCAATCACCAATCTGCTTTCTGTCACTATAGATTAATTTGCATTTTCTATAATTGTATATAAGTAGAATTGTACAGTTTGTACTCTGGTCTGGCTTCTTTTACCAGAAGGCGTTTGCATGAATCAATGGCTTATTTTATTTTATTTTTTTTATTGCTAAATAGTATTCCATTGTGTGAAAAAACCATAATTTACTTATCAATTCATTGTTGATAAATATTTGAGTTGTGGCTATTACAAATAAAACTGTTATAAAATTTATTTATAAGACTTCATATAGGTGTATGCTTTAATTTTTTTTGCATACATATCTCAGAGTAGAATGGCTTAGTCATATGGTAAGTGTGTGTATATTTAACTTTTAAGAACCTGACAAACTGTTTTCCCAAGTAGCTGTACCATTTTACATTTTCCTCAGTAGTATATGAGTTCAAGTTCCTTCACCATATTTGCCAACACTTCGTGTGCTCACTCTTTTTGACTTTTAGTCATGTCTAATTGATTCACAGTGATGTCCCATTGTGGTTTTAATTTGTGCTTACTTAATAATAACACATATTTTCATGTGTTTATTTGCTAACCATATACATTCTTTGCTGGAGTGTTTGTTCAACCTTTTTTTTTTAAAAAAAGTGGGTCATTTGTTCTTTTATTATTTAGTAGTAAGGCATTTTTAATGACATTGAAGTACTTTTTGCATTGCTAAAGGAACAGAGATATGTTTTAAAATGAAGTTTGCATTGTCAGGAGCCTTGAGAGTCATTTTGTAGCTAATAAAATGAGGTCTTTTTTGGAAAATTTGTTTGAATGGGTGGTGTCAAAATGCTAATAAAAGCATGGCTTAGAACCAAATTCACTAGTTAAATTGTTCATAGAGATGTCTCAGTATCAGTGAAACAATGTTAAACAATAAAAATGTTTAAATTCCATCCATACCATCTAGGTGAAAACAGCCAAATATCCTTGAACTTCTTTTCCACCTTAAGAAACAAAAGTGTTTGTTTTAAACTAAAAGATTAAATCTTGTACTTTCAAATGCTTTACATTTCAGCCAGGATTTTTAAAGGGTAATGTAATTCCAGAAGTTTTCTTTTGTGTGTGTTTTAGAGGGTGGAGGAGGGAGTTAGTGTATGAGGAGGGAGAAAAATTGTTTCATAATAGTACATGAACTAAAATGTGGCAGTTTTAAAACATGTCCTCAAATTCTTTGATATTCCTCCCATGGAGAGGTGGGTGGGGTCTATGTCCTCCCCTACGGAATCTGGGCTAATGGCAGTAACTAGCTTGTAAGCAACAGAATACAATGGGGTGACTTCTGAAGCTGGTTCAAAAAAAGGCACGCCAACTTCCTACAGTTTTTATGTGGATGCTCACTCCAACAGCAGTAGCCACCATGAAGTCCAACTCTGAGACCACCATGCTGGATATGCCATGTGCTGGAGCTCTGGTCCACTCCAGCTGAATGCCCAGTGACAGCTGGCATTAACTGCCAGCCCTATGAGAAAGACACCTTCAATGACCAGCCCAGTAGATCCTTCTGTTGACTCCAGTTCCAGCCCATATTTTGCAGTGACCTCCTGATAGACCTCATTTGAGAACTGCCCTGACAAGATTTTTCTACAATCCTGATCTACAAAATACTAGTCCAAGTAAAACAGTTGTTTTAAGGCACTGAGTTTTATGATAATTTGCCATGTAGCAAGTTTAACTAGAAGAACATCAGAAAATATATATAAAAGTATATATTTATTTATTCATTTATTTATATATTTCTGGAACAATTTATAGGTTTGAGGTCTTCACCAACTGAAATCACATATAGTCTACAAAACTTAGTATACTGTACAGACCAATTTTTGCCTAATTTAATTGTATATTCTTTGATTTTACATACATTTATCTAAAAGCAGTCACCAATTAATTATATTATTGTCAGTGGAGAGAAGCCATGGTTTATATGCCCTCAGAAGGGCAGCCACTGTCAGGGAGGAAGCCCATTCAATGGGCCAGAGACTTAGGCTTTAATTTTTCTGACTTGGGCCACCTGTTTCAATTGAGCTAAAATAGCTGTATGCGGAGATTTTGAAAGTAGACATTAGGAAAGAAAATAAACTATACTCATTTTGAAAACTCAATTTTATGAAGAGAAAGAAATTTGAAGGCTCAATTTAGGGTATAGTTATGAAAGCAATTTGCAAATGATTTAGGATTTTTTAGTGGAGAATTTTATATTCAAATGGTAAAACATTTGGCACTGCTGATTGCAGCAAGAATATGAGGCCGTGTTCAGAAAGGAGTCTGGTGAGAGCTGATTTCATGAAACTGCATTGTTGAAAGTGATATAGTCTGATTAAGTCACTGTGCAAATATGGCATATAAACCTTCTGTTTTCAGGGAGTAGGTCCTCCAAGCAAGGCATGGGATATGGTGCTACATACAAAATAGAATGAATTCACTGTTATATGAAAATGTCTCCATAACCAAGTTATTATAGCTATTATACTAGATGGCTTTAGAAACTGTACTAATTTTCTATAACTTACAAACTCCTGCCTTTATTATTTTTCTCTTTTTTTCTTTTACTTTAATTAAACTAATTAGAAAAAAGTAAATTAAAAGCAGGAGAATCTGGGAAAAGAGAAGGAATAGGGAAGATAAACTATCTGACAAAGAAAAATTAAGGTGTGAAATAATATTATCGATAATTTTTAATTAACACATCTTATTAGTGTTCTGAGGAGAATGCTGGTACTTAATATTATTAGGAATCCCAGTCTTTGTGTGTGTGTGTGTGTGTGTGTGTGTAATGTTTCAATTGTTTTGTCTTTCATTTTAAGTCAGAATACTTAGTTATGTAAATGATTTAATAAATAGGCTGGTCCTGATAGGGTATAAATCAGAAAAATATTTTTTCTTCAACTGTATTTTAGATTTTCCTTCCCAGGAACCAGAGATCCTATTGCTTTTACAGTTATTATTAGGTATTAGAACAGTCTTTTCTTTTTCCAGCTAAAAAAGATGGTTTAATTAAAATTAAAAAGATTAAGTTGGCACTTAATTCAAAGGTCTTCTTCCTAACTGAGGCCTGACCCAGGTATGGCTTCTGATCTTCCAGGCATCAGAGGAAAAGGAGCAAAGTCCCCCCACCTGACTGTTGTGTACAAAACTAGCTTTCAGTCCTCTTTGTAGCACATGGCTCAATCTTTGCCAGGTGCGTTGGTGGGTTCTTTGGGGAAGCCCCTTGGGGATGTCCACACTGTAATTCTCTTACACAGATGAGGCTTCCTCTGATTCATCTCCCTGAACCTTCCTCCTTTCTGCTACAGAGGCACACCCCTGAGGTTTTCTTCACCTGTTGGGTAGCCTTCTCCACTGAGATCTTTTCAAGATGGCTAGAGCTTGGCTACCTTCTGGAAATTCCAGGTAGCCTGAAGGAGAACTCTGGAAGTGTAGGCCTCCCCCACTGCTGCTCTGTTTCCTCGCCCTCTGTTATAGTATCTTCTAGCCAGCCCCCTATCCTCACACTTCTCTAAGGAGAGATGGCCTTCACATCTATCTTCATGGACAGCTCCAGACTCCTGGAGACACTTGTCAGTATATCAGCTTTTCCAAGTCCTCCCTATAGGGGCAAGAACCTAAGATGCTGCAGCTCAGCAAATATCCAGTGGGAGGCTGAGGTAGCAGACATTGCTTAGAGCAGATCATTCCAGTCTCTATGAGAGCTTCTTTCAGGGCCTTCTCTTGGCTTAAGGGGTATGGTATGTGTGTATGGAAGAGGAAGCATCACAAGAGGAGGTGAGAAAAAACCATCACGTTCTCTTCATTTCTACTAATGTCTTTCAAGAAAAATTTTCTATATTTTGATAAGACTGTAAATTTGATAAGCTTTCTGAAGTGTTTTATTATTATTATTATTATTATTATTATTATTATTATTATTGGAGTTCTTAAGGCTAGTTGTTATATTTCTATCTACTTTTTAAAATTTAGTCTTTCCATAGGTGCCACTAAAACAGCTGTTATGATGAGAACTCTCTAAAACTTTTACAGTTTAGAAGTTTTTCTAATTTAGAAGTTTTTCCAATTCATAGGAACCATCGTCCAGCCACGGATGGTAGCATCTATTAATCTGTATAGCACCTCGAACCAGTAAGGTTTTTTTGGGCTTAACCACGGAAACGAGAGGTGTCCTCAAGAGAGTTCTAAAAAGTACACTCAAGTTCTAAAAAGTACACTCTCTGAGCTAGCTTAAGAAAGATGAAGGAACTTGTCTTTTTTTAAACAGTTCTTCCAAAATGCAGGAAATCATGTGTCCCCCTACTCCCAAACCCTTGAACAGAATAGGGTTTTAGATTTCTTAAGCTTGGATTTACAGCCTATCCAACTTCCAAACAGATGCATATGCACGTTTCAGGTTTCAGAGAAAGTAGACAAAAGAAAACAATAATCATCTCTGGGAGAAAAAGGATAAAAAAAATAGGGGTACTCAAATCAAGATTTTATTAAGACCACTCTAGAATACATCCACAAATACTTTCTCCTGATAAGTTTAATTTAGAAAGAGAAAAAAGATCCTCACCATTTTCATTTTCACATCTAGCAAGGTGGGAGATGGGGCTGATATGATAAGAACTCTTACCTTCTGCCAGATGCTCCAGCATCTCTTCATCTTCAACAGTCTCAAAATGAACAGTGTCCAGCCAGTAAGTCTCCTGGCTAGCTTGCCATCTGTGATAGAGGGGAAAATTTCTCTTTTTTTCCCTCTTAGTCCTTCTGGTTGACCTAAGAGTTAAATTTACGTAAAACAGATCCACAGGAGAAAATAACCAAGTTTAATTACACATGTACATACAGGGGTTCCATAAGAGTATGGAACCAGAGGATAAGTTGAGCAATTGAGGCTTATATGTCATGTTGAGCTAAGGAGAAGGGGAGTAGTGGTTTGTACTTCAAAGGGAAGGAAGGCAATTCACATGGAGATGGAAAAGCAAATATTTAGTAAACATAATGTTTGCTGGGCCATCTTTAACAATGGAAACAGAGAGAACTTTGATCAAAGGGGTCTTGTCCAGTTCTTCCTTATTATCCCTAGCTCATATTAAAATACAGTTATCTATAATGATAGCTCCCTTCCTGGAGCAGATCCTCTATCTAAATTCTTTTACGCAGTTAGGGAGAAAGTCAAAGTTTCTTGAATCTGTTATTTCTTAAAAATAACCAGCTTAAATAGGGAATATAATCAATAAAATTGTGATAACTATGTATGGTGTCAGATGGGTACTATACTTATTGGGGTGAGCACTTCATAAGATATGTAAATGTCTAATCATTACATTGTGCACCTGAAAGTAATAAAATACTATATTTCAACTGTAATTGAAAATTAATTTAAAAAAATATACAACTTGAGATATACCAAAGAAGGCATATTTTGGGGTTGCAAACTCTCTCCTCCTCAGATGGATCTTCAGCTCCTCCAGGCTGATCTTAGCTAATTGGACTTGGTAGTTGAAGAACCCAGTTTGTCCACCTCTAAATAAGTTCTGGGGATTTGTCTAGAACACCTTTCTAGAATGGGGAAGAGAACTGTAGTCAACTTTGGTTCTTAGATTTGAAGTCAAACTTCTGAAACAATAAGAAAAGCTTTGTTCTGTATCTCATTACTTTAAACTTGGACATAATTAAATGGCAATAAATAGTTAAAATGAAGTTGGAGAGCAATTCTCAAATTTTAGCTTTAAAATAATTTTTATAAAATTCATGTCTATAATAATCTATATGCTACTTCCTTTTCTATGACACTTCCACAGTTTGAATTTTTTGAGACTTTCAGTTTATAACCAGAAGAATATGGCCCCTTCCTTGTTTTATACTTTTTCTTTTTCATTTCCTTCTTCCTTTCCCCTCTCCCTTTCTTCTTTCTTTCCTTCTTCTTTTCCCTTTTCCCCTAATCTGTGTCTTATTTCTTCATTCTCTCTTTTCTTGATATTTTCTTCCAATAGCAACTGAGGTATTTTACAATGAAATATAACATAAATTATATGTAGTTGAGAAAATAGAAAGCAAATTAGAGAAGGATATAACATGGAGCTAAGAACAAATTGAATATAAAAACACATTCCATAAAAACCTACACAGTTTGTACAAAAGAACTGTGAATCTGGTATTAATTGGCACCCTAGCAGCCATGAAGCGAGAGAAAGCTGCTTGATCACTTATACAACTTTCAGGGCCCATGACATAAAAAGAAACTAATTGGACAGGAAAAACTTAACTATTGCTCATAATAAGAACAGACAGGAATTTCTCCTGAGGGTATAACATTATGAACAACAAACCCAACAAACTACCACATAGTACACACAAAAATGAGTTTTGTGGGACTGTTTCATAGAACAACCCTTGGTGTAAGCAAATGGCATCTTGCCAAAGCTCAGTTCAGTAACAGCAATTTGATGAACCCTAGTCAGTATTCTGCCCCTTCTAACCTCCTAGGTAGACAGGAGTGTGACTCAAAAAGCTCAGCAGAGAGAGTGAAGGCAAGCAGTGTAAACATCACAGTGTGACCATAGGCAAACACCGAGATCCCCATCTACATAAAATGGAAGCTGTGTAAGAGTTATATTCCATCCAGAGAGGAAGCAAATAGTCTATAAAGTTGAATTCCAGAGAAGATAAATTGTGGTAGTATTTCCTCATGTGCTATCTTTGATCAGAACCAGCACACCAGGAGGTACATAATGCCCAGAGCGTAGCTGGGGCCCTCCTGAGGTGTGAAAAGGCCAGGTCCGAGAGCTAATATTTAATTCTCAACCTAGAAATGGTAGCAAATATAAAACTATTGTTGCACTTCAGTTGAGTCCAAAAAGTATCCTTTTAATTCAATAACATTGAGAAGACTTTTCAAGAAAAAAAAAAAAATTTTCTATGACAGCTGTTAGGCAATAGAGAGAGTTTCTAAAATGTTTTTGTGTTTTGTTTATTTTGTTAATCTCTTTAGGATGTCTCAGGTCCCATAGCTCCAAATTCCTAGGGGCAGCATCTTAATATGACATTTCACTTGTGATCTCTGTTTTCTGTGTATTCTTGACCTATTTCTTAGCCTTGGTTCTGACTCTTGGGCAGTGTTTTTTAAGACATCTGTGGCAAGAACCAATGTAGTTCTTCTTCCTACCATCTGTCCTAAACTTATATTTTTATAAATTCCAATGAAAGTAAATAATTAGAAAAATACTCATGTGTTTGGATATTGTGGCAATGTCAAATTGTTAAAAACAAATTCCTAAGAGCTTATTCTCAGTTTCTGCATTGGTAACAGTCGCGGGTGAGCTTGCACTATCTGAGCTACACGTGGAGGAGCATGGCTCCAAGATGCTTGATGCTGTTCAAGTTGGTGTGTGATCAAGCTGTGAGACTGTACGGCTTAAAAATTTTTTGACAGTTTTAGCTCACTTTCCTGTTCATTTAGGGGCTATTATTCTGACTAGCAGATAGGAAGAAGCAGGGCAACCGATGGGGCCAGCACTGACTATATAATGTGTATGGCTCAGTGCAAAATGAAAATACGGGGCTCCTGATTTAGAAATGATTAAGAATGTCAAGACAGAGATGGCAGATCAGTAAACCAAGTGTGGGGTCCTTCTGAGAGTAGGTGTCTGTGTAATTGCACAGGTCACATGCCTATGATGCTGTCCAGATGCCATGTGCCTGCACTGACAGATGCTTTAAGAGGCATCCCAGTGAAACACAGTCTAAATTCTACTCGGGCTGATATCTAAGTTCAAAATCCCGCTGTTGCTGCTGACAGAGTTGCCCCTTGAGGTGTACAAGACCTAAAAAAAATGACATAAAAAACAACAGTCCTTTTCATATTGTGTTTAGGTGAAGCCAGGTATGTTTTAGACTATTCTTAATGCACTTCTAGCTTCTTAGCCCTTTAGAGGTCATTTACTTAAAACTGGCTTTTGGCCTTCTCTGGCTCCTAAATGCCAGGGCAACAAGATAGATAAAAATGATCACCTTGTGGTAAGTGCTCGAATTATTCTTAGGGAACAAATTTTTTTCCTTTCTTTATGAATAAAGTTATATATATCAACAGTATATGAAAAAAAAAGTCCCCATTTCTTTTGGAAGATTTTTTCTGGAAGGCAAAGACAGAAAAAAGGTCTTTTAGGTACACTGCTGTTTACAATTCAATTTTAAGTTGTTTTAATTGCTGTAAGGCAGACTTGCTCCATCCACCTTCTCAAACCTTAAATAAAGTTTGTTATACACATAAATGTTTTGTGTAATACTTTTTTCTCTTCTCTTTTTTCTTTTTTCTTTCTTTCTCTCTTTCTTTCCTTGTTTTGGGAAAATCAAATAAAGAGATTATTCTATTTGGGGCAGGGTCTGTGAGATACAAAAGAGAAATAGCATATGCAGACAGGACAACATTAAGTCAGCAAAACTCAGTGAACAAGAACAGGCTTTGGAGCCAAATTGCCTAGGCTCAAATCTCAGGGCCAGCATTTACCAGCTCTATTTTGGGAATCTATCCTCTCTATGCTTGGTTTTCTCTGGTAATACAGGTTACTCTTGAGAAACCCTGGGGTTAGAGACACCAGCCCCACGTGAGTAACTTAAAAATCTGGGTATAACTTTTTACTCCCTGCAAATTTAATTTCAGTCAGCCCTTTGTATCAGGGGATTCAACCAACCACAGATCAAAAACATTATCAATCCAAGGTTTGGAATTCGCAATTGGTAAAGCGAAAATACTATTTCAATCTGCAGGTTGTTGAATATGCAAATGTGAAATCTTTGGATAGGAAGCACTCACTGTATTGAAAAAGAGCCACTTGGAAGTAAAAAAATCCAAACACTTTAAACCTTTGTTGTTCAAGGGTGGATTGTAGTAATAGACAACTCTAAGATATTTGTTGGTGTGAATATTAAACAAGTTCCTCTCTGTGAAGTTCAGAGAACAGTGCCTGGTTCAGTAAGTGTATTAGCTATTATTATTAATCAATTGCATGAATTTGATGAGGACCATAAAAACTAAAAACTTTCACTGGAAAGGCACAAAAATCTCTGGAAGACATTGAGCCATAGGGGTTTATATCAATCTGATCTGAATCTTAAGAGTCTGATGACACCAGTGGCCATTGTAACTGTTCTAGATTGAATCCTTCCTTACTCTTTCCTTCTTGGGTCCATAATGTCTTATTATGAGGCCATTTGATGACGCTGTTTTGACAAAGACTAAAACAAATCATTGAACTTCTCCCTTTTTAAAAAGTTCTGAAGTGATGGGACCATCCTTTATCCCTGCCATTCCTCCAGTCATCCATGATCCTCTCTCCTATATTTTTTCTTTACTTCTTCAGCTGTAGAAATTATCCTGTTTGGGTGTCCATGGCTAGGCTACATGGCTTACATTTTTTTTTCCCTATACAATCTGTTTCTATAATGTATTTTTACAACACTTCCCTTAGTTATTTGGTATCTACCTAGCCCTTTTCCAATACTTGTGTGCTTGTTTAAGAGCTGTAATGTTATTTACCTGCTCTCAATTTTTTGTCCAGGGATGCTGGTTCTTCATTGTTCTGGACACCTGAGGAGGAGAAGCCATTACCAGTGGCCCTATTGTCCTAGACAGTGAAGAATCTATGTGGAGGCTTCTTAGGGTTCAGAGGTTACTATCAATGCAACAAGTGCAAATACTTCCCAATAATAAAGTGTTTAAGAGCACTGACAGAATTTAAGTTTGATTGTCCCAAAATAGTTCTTGAATTATGCTCATAAACCATTTCAAAAAGCTAGATAACTATAATTGTGGCAATGGTACTAATAATAAGCTAATATTTACTGGACATTTATGTGCCAGGATTTGTTCTAAGTATTTGATATGTATTAAACTTGTCACTCATGACACTGGGTTTCATGTTTGGGAAATGAAAGGGCTGTATTGCTATGATTCCTCTCAACTCTGAAGGTAAGAATGATTTGGCTGAGGAATGCAATGGTATTGTATTCTAAACCAGTGGTCTTCAAACTTTGGTGCTTATCAGAATCACCTGGTGGGCTAGTTAAGAAGCAGATTGCAAGGCCCCACTGCCAGAGTTTCTGATTTAGTTGGTTCTGGGTAAAGCCTTAGAATTTGTATTTCTTTCTGTTTCCCAAGTGATGCTGATGCTGCATTGGGCTGAGTCTGGTAATGGGAGGTTATGATGTCATCCAGGACAGGGCAGAACCTAAGGGAGAAATCTCTGGCTGTGGGATCACCTTTCATATAAATATGTAAGCTGCAAGGCCAGTGAGATATATATGACTGTCTGTCTGTCTATCATTTATCTGTCATTTATCTATCATCTATCTATAGTTCTGTCTTTTCCACTGTAATGAATGTATATGTTTGTCACTATAAATATTTTAGTATATTCAGTGTGTGTGTGTGTGTGTGTGTGTGTGTGTGTGTGTGTGTGTGTGTATTATATAGTTTTTGACAAGTGTATAGTGGCACGTATCCAAAATGCTGCTTTATAATAAAAAAATTATTTTTTAGATATTATTAGGTAAATTTTCACATTTTTCTTTGCTTTTATTGAATATGTTGTAGTTTTTCTCAGAGGTAAAATAATACTCATTTTGCTGAAAGAATCCAGCTACTCCCCACTTCCAACCTCCCTGCCCTCTCAACCACACACATACTCACACACTTTTTTGAAAGATAAGGAGGGAGCAATAAAAAGGTCTTACTGGCTAATTTAAAAATTTTTTCAAAGTTAGGGCATTCCCAGTAAAAGGCACTCTGCTTCAGATTTCAATGGCAAATTAGCCATGGAATTAGTGGATGAAAGTAAAAAGCTTTCTGAAAAAAGAAAAGAAATCCGCTCATATTTTTCTCTGAGAGAATGTGTCTGATTTCAACCACCCTGACAGTACCAGTACGAAAGAGCCACAACACACATGGATGGTTAACAGCTGCCTTATAACACCAGGGAGACAGCAATTGTATGTGCAGCACACAGCTCTGAAAGGCCTCTTGTCTTTATGTGATTCCTTTTATTGTGTATGGTGGGATGTCATTTCAACAAAGCTTTATTTTAATGTATTAGCAGTATTTGAAAGGCAGCATTATGGTGGAAAGCACTATAGGTTTTTTATTTAGTCAGATCTGGGTTTGAATCATGGCTTCATAGCTTGGGCAAGTTCTTCATTCTCTAGGGTACTATTGAAATGATGGAGATAGATGACAAAACTTACCTTCTCAGGTTACTGTGAAGCTTAACAATGAGCTAAAAGAAATGCCACCTAGTACTGTTATCCTTTTTGCTAAACACTTCTTTAAAGCAACAATTCAACTTTCCATAGATATAACTATTGATAAATTTATTTATGAATTTATTTGTTCATTAATTCATTAATTCATTTTTGTTGAGCACTTACACAAACACCAGAAAATATCAATAGCTCTTTTTCATTACTGCTTCCTTTATCATAGTGATATCGCTAGGAAAGATATCAACATGAAGTATTTTAGATGGTTATAAAAGTATAGATATAGCATGATATTTTGTTTTTTTTCATTTTTAAAAGTCAGAGAGGTAGAATTAAGGACCATCTCTAAATGCTAATATTGATTTTCTAGAAAAGTGAAATTATATGTGTTTTACATTTTCTTCTTTTTGTTTATTCATATTTTCAAGACATTTCTAAACTGAGTTTAGATAATTTTAGTATAAGAAAAAGGACAATAATTTTTATTAAAATAAAAAAGTGTTTGGCTTATTCTGATCAGCATCATTAATAATAATCATTAATTGGTTCCCCCTGTGGATAGGACTTAATGTTATGCATTGGGTTACAGAGGGAAGAATAAGGAACAAAACCTGTGCTTACGTGCGTTTTAACAAAGTTATAGAGTGAGCTGCTTCTCATATATTTTTAACCTGGTTACAGAACCTAAATGTTATGTCATAAATCAGTTGTATTGTTATTATTTTTACTGGTTGCTATGGCTCATTTGATCAATGATATCCCACTACCTTTTTAATTAAAAAAAAAAGACAAAGGATACAGCTAAAAGTTTGGAAATAAAGGACTATCAAAATAATGAGAAGTAATAACAAACATCTTGCCTAGGAAAAAAAGAATTACAAATTTGTAAAAAGATCTTAGAAATCTTCATGTTGCAAAGTTAAATATTTCATATGTTCACTCTATTAGAATAAGGAATTAAAAATTTTTAGTTTCACTTCAGTTCTTTCTGATCATGGCCTAATTATACCTCACACTGGCTCTAATTGTTCAGGTTAATATGAGCACTGATAGGCTTGTTCATTCTAAGAATATTTATCATATCACTGATAATTTCATTAACATGTCTGAGTGATTATGGGAAGAAATCCAGAGCAGGCAGAAAATGAAATTGTGTTGCAGCTCTCCACTATGACCAAATCTGTGACAAATGGAAGCTTGTCCTTTGTATAAAATTGTAGTTGTTTTCTACAAGATATCAAATGTCAATTGCTCTGAGATCATAAATATAAAACAACTTTAAATAAGGACATTTTCTTAGTTATCAACCAATTCAGCAGACTCATAAAATATTTCAGAATATTGAGGTGCATCTAGAGATTGGGGAGCTTTGGCAGAGTTGTGGATTCTGAAGACAAAATATTGTAGTTGCAGTATTTACCTATAGCTAGGATATTTCTATCACTTCATGATATTGGAGACCTGAATCACCTGCTTTGTGAGTGCTGCAAAGGCCTCGGAATTTATATTTGTAGTTTGAGACCTGAGGAGGCCTGATAGCTCAAACTTTTTTTCCAGCATGAAACTCAAGTATACTTCAAGGACTTATAACAGCAAAAATAATTATTTCTTTTTCAAACTTGCTTCAAATCATTATCACAGCTGTCAGGCCTAAAATGAAAAATAGTCACATAAGACATTACTGTTTTTAAAGGAAAACAAAATGTAATGAATACTGTTTACTCCCTAATTCTCTTTGAAGAAAACTTTTATATAATAGGTATGATTCTTATCAACTTAAAGTGATTTTATCATGGATTCGATTAGTAAATTTTTTAAAAAAGGAAAATTTATTCCATTTAAGGCATATATACTTGTGGTTGGTTAATGTGGTTTTATGTAAAGTGGCCAGCAAGTGATCAGTTAAGTCATTCATGGTGGTCACATGCGGGCAGTGTGGTAGACATCCATGCACTTGGGTTCAAGGATGCAGTTGACAAGGGAGCAGTGACAGTTTCTAACACTGGGTACTGAAAAAGCTCAATGCCCCCCTATCACAAAGCACTTCATTCCACAAACATCTTTTGTGGTCTCCAGGCCTGGCACCACAGTTCATTGGGTATATTATTGAGTAGGGGGTTCTAAGGTTTCTAGCATTGATAATTTTTTTTTCTTTTTTTCTTTTAGAGAGAATGAATACTGAAGCTTAGAGGGATCATATAAGCAAAACAAGAGAGCTGGGATTTGAACTATGTCAACTTCTCTGGGGGGTGGAGATGTAGAGGAAGCAGTGGGACAGAGATAAATTAAAAGATTTTAAGAGAAAAGATAGAATGGCTGGTTGAATGTTGAGTATGACTTAGGAGAACTAATCTGGATGACTCTTGGGGGGAACTCTGGCTTGGGCAACTAGGGAGATAGTGGCAGCATTTACCAAGAAAGGGAAACAGTGAGTTGGAAGCAGAGCAGTGGGCAGACATGGTGGTGATCCCAGTTTTAGATCTGTTGTGTTTCTACTGCTCAGGAGTCTAGCTAGTATTTGGAGGCCCACAGGAGAGAAATGCGAACAGGCAAGTGGATTTTGGAAGTCCTTGGCATGCAGGTGGTGGTGGAAGCTGTGTGTGAGGATCGTATTTCTTGGGGAGAATATGTAGAGAAAAAAAGTGATTGTAGTCTAGGATCCTGAGAAACACAGGGGTGGAAAGAGGAAAAGCAGCCAAAAAAGATTTAGTAAGGAAATGAACAATGATCTGCAAAAGAAATTGAGAACTAAAAATGTATATTGGTAAAGAAGTAAGGAACATTGGTGAGAAACAAAAGATAATAGTTTGCACAATTAGCTTCTTTGACCCTCACAACAACTCCATGAGGTAGGTGCCATTCCCATCCCCATTTTATAGCTGTAACTTGACTAAGATTATGCAGTTAGAAGATAGTAAAGCTGGGATTTGAACCCAAGCAATCTGGCCCCTGTCAAGTTTTCCTAGATTGCAGTCCAAAATGACACTTGATTTAGTGGGGATCAACTCTCTAGGTTTTCTAGGGACTTTCCCAGTTTTAGTGTGAAATTCTGTATCCCGACAAATTCCTTCATTATGGGCAAACTGGGAAAGTTGATAATGCTAGCTCGATTGTGAAATCATGAGACCTGTCCCCTGCACCCTGCTCCAGCCAGAACCACTCAGCTAAGCGATTCTCAAGGCTTTCCAGAAACTGTGTGAGATACTACTTTTCTATATGCCAGAGAACATTTTGGTTTTTCTGACACCTTAATTTATATTCAACTGCTATGGAAACATATTAGTGGAATTCCTTCTCATTAGAGAAGTAGGAATGCCTGACATGAAAATTAATGGAATTATTGCCTGTGAACATCCCCAAACAACAAAACAAAATGCTTAAACTGAATAAAATATAAAGTGCCAATGTCTTTTATCTTTTACTACTGTTTTACTATAGCTATGGAGAACAGCCTGAAGTAATAGCTTCATGTTAGAGATGGCTTTAAGCATCAATAGAATGTTATACTTGTAATATTTATAGGTGTGTTTATAGTTTAGAAATAAAAATAGTCACTGTTTTTGCATAATAAATAAATGAATTTACAATTCCACATGTAATAAATTTGACTTTTCAATATCACACTTTTTTTCTTTCTGCTAGGCCTAAAACGTTAGTAAATCTAACATTGTTTTATGTAGGACTTTGGCTTCCAGTATATAAAATAATTTGGTGATAATAAACTTTAAGAATATTGTCTAAATATTCTGTAGATAGAGCTTTTGTATTAGTATATATGCATTGTGTTACTGTAAAGTATTCATCAAGCACCATGTAACTGATTCTTTGAGGTCAGAGCAAACACATTTGCATTTAATCTAAAAAAAATGTACATGCATTTTTCTGTTTTTTTTTTTCATAAAACCAAAGGGAGAAAACTAAACTCTCTACTTGTATAATTATCTACTTGTATGAATTTTATTACATTATGAAACCCGAGTCTTTAGAAATGGTTATTTAAGAAACTGTTATGGTGTTCTTGATGACTGAGCTGAAAATTAAATGCTTTTGGAGAAAGGGTATGAAAAATAAAGAGCAAGGTTGAGTCCTTCTTGTAGATGAAGGGATACAGGAGCCTGGAGAATTTTGGGGTTGGGTTTCATGAAGGCACTGGGAATGGAGGAACCCAGTGGATAGGAGTGGAATATAAATCTCCAGATGCTAATATTGCAAATTAGACAATGAACTAGTATAGTTAGAACCATCTAATGAGTTATATCTTATCTAGAATTAAATATTTAAGACCATTTATTTAATTATTTTTAAAGCTCAAATAAAAATTAGTGATTTTTAACACAAGATTTGGCAAAGGAAGCATTATATAGGTAAATAATTAAATACTTTTTTGTCTATAAAGTTGGAAACTTTCTGATAAAATAAACTATTTTTCCCCTTTTAGTAATTCATTGTTCATCTTCATCTCCCAACCAAAGGATGTTAGATCTGATCATCCACAGATGCTGATGCATTTCTTCTGTCACTTTTTTTTGAGTTAAAAGCTCATTGTCTCAATTTTTTCCTTTCTATTATTTTTATACAGTAGGTATTAATTATCTGACTTATATTTATTTCTTGAAGCCTCTTGTTTTTCTAGATTTCTTCGAATAGTTTTTTTCATTGTCTATGCTTCTTTGCTCTTGTCTTAAAAAGCATTCACATCCTATTCCCTGAAACTTCCAGTTTCCACACACTTAATCACTCCCTGTGAAACCTGCTTATTGTAACCTTCCTCGCCTCTGACCTGTAGCACCCAGATGCTTCCTGTGAGACAAAGCTCAGGCGCTGACTTGTGAGTTACAGGAAGCACTGTTCTTTTTTTTTAGTGTTGAAAATGCTAAACGAGTGTAAAAATGCAATATGTTATCTCTTGATTATTGCTTTTAGATTTTCCCATGCTTTTAGATTTTCCTTCTCTTCTCTTTGGTAATCAAATTTTTAACCAAGCTTGATGTCATTTACCACCACTGTACCAAGGGTTGGATAGAAACCAGAGACTCAGGTGAAACTTAGTCTTCCTTTTTGGCATTTCCAGTGAAAAATTTGTAATGGAAGGACATGGAAAATATAGGCAAACTTTGATTGTATTCTCTCTTGGAGGAAATGTCATGCATTTTCCACAAAGGAAGCAATTTTAAAATGATTACTTTTCAAATGTAATTTGATGGCCACATTTAGATTTGAATACGTTTGATATTCTACAAGTCCATAACTTTTCAAGAATATATATATAAGGCTGAACTGTTAAAAGGAAATGGTGATAAAATCATTTGTCATACTCTCCTGCTCACCTCCGCAGTAGAAAGAAATGACATCACCTCTTAGACTGATACAATGCTGAAAGCCTAGTCAGCAGGAAGGCAGCCTGTTAGTCCACACTCATTTATTCAACAGATATGCATGAGAACCAGCTCTTGTCAAACATTATGCTAAAGACTCAGGATGAGCATGCAGAAGGGAGATACATAACCATTTGAGGTCTGGTTGTGGAGTGGGAGCTGTTACTGTGAGAAGAACTTTAGGAGATTATATATATATAATCTATATATAATCTATTATATATATTATATTATATATATTATATTATATTATATTATATTATATTATATTATATTATATTATATTATATTATAATAGATATATAATATATCTATTATATATATATATACATATATATATATATATGTGTGTATATATATATATATATATATATATATATATATATATATATATATATATAATCAAAGATTGAGTAGAAGCCAGACAGGTAAGGGGTGTTGGTGGGGCAAGATAAGATGAGATAGGAATGAAGACAGTCTGAGCAAAGTATAAATTGAATGCGTTATGGGAAACTATAGGCATCTCAAGTTTCCTGAAATACAAACTGTGAGATTGAATGGTGAAAAACGTGTGAGATTGGGTGGTAAGAAATGAAGGCATAGAGGTCGGCAAGGGGCCATGTTCTATGTAAGGGAGCTTGAACTTCATTCTGAGGAAAAAGAAAGCCATTAAAGAGTTAAATATTTTATATATAATTCTAGTGGCTAGTAGAAGATGAAAAGAATGTAAATAAGATGATTGAGGTCAGCAAACTGAGAGACAAGGGCTTTAGTTATAACAGTAATAGTTGAGGTAACAAAAAGGATAGATTTTAGAAGTATTTAGAGGTAAAATCATCAAGATCATCTGATTTTATTGATTATATATGAGGATTGAGAGAGTGTCAAGAATGACATTCAGGTTTCTAGTTTAAATATTTGAATAGCAGTACAATAAAGCAAACAGAGAATATAGAAATAAGCACAAATTTAAGGGAGAAATAAATAATTTCTACTTCGTACATGTTGAATTTGAAATTTTGTTGTTTATTCTGATAGAGTTATCCAGTTCACAGTTTACCATATGAATCTCAGTCTCCAGTGGGAGATCTGAATCCAGGATTTGAACTTGGAAGTTAATAATAAACATGATTCCTGAACTATAGGTGTAGATGAAACAACAGGGGCACCGAACATAAATGAAGAATCGTGAGAGAAAGCTCTATGCCTGGGCAATATTCAATGACTATGCAGAGAAAACAGGCAAAAGGAAGACACAAAAATATAAGGAAGATCAGGAAGGTGTGGTGATATGAAGACCAAGGAAGTTAGAATTTTAAGAAGTAGGAGGTGATCGACAGTATTAAAAACCAAGTTACTTTCCACAGGTAAAGACTGAAAAATATTCTTTGGATGTGGAAAACTTAGAAATTGCTTGTGCCCTTAGGAGACACAAATAAGAGCAATTTCAGTCAAGTAAAGAAGCAGATGTTAAATTTCACTGAGTACACAAGCAACTGGGAGTGTAGGCTGTGCTTCTGAGAAATTTGGAAAAGGGATAAAAAATTTGAATGTTAGGCCAGAGACAGAATGGGGATCAAAGGAGATTAGTTTTTAATGATTGTAGGAGAGTCTAATACATGTTTAAAGACTACTGGAAGAGAAGGTACAGAGAAAGAAACCAGAAACTAACCCAAGCTTCCAGTGTTTGATGTACTGCCCTAAACTACACAGCTTCATGGAGGACAGAAATTCAGAAACCTGACCTTGACAGAGCAGAACCTAGTTGATCCAGTTTTGCCAACCACAGATTCTCACTAATGAAATATGCTGTCTTTCTGGTTAGCACATTGCTTGGGGTAAGTTGAGTAATTAGATGGATTAGTTGAAGAGGAGTGATCTAAATCCTTTTCTATAGACTACTGCTGTAGTTTTAGGAAACAAATTAAATGAAAATTTAGGAAGGTGAATAGGCAGAGATATTAAAAAATGAAAAGCAATATTTATCATGAATGAATTAAAGTAATTAATATTGAAGATATTGTTTAAAATAAAAGTTTTTGGATTAAGTAAACTAATCTTGCCTCTTACTAACATAGATAATTGAGGGCAGCTAACTTCTATTCTACTTTGACCCTATTTTCAAAATAAATGTTCATAAACTCTCTCTAGGCACTGCTTTTTCTTTTTTTTTATATATAAGAAAGGGGGCTTATCTTAAAAAAAAAAAAAACTGTTTCTGAACACTTCTAGATGTCAAGCCCAAGGAAATAGAATGCAAAGGACATTGGTTATGGATAATCCAGATTTGGTTAGAGCCTTAACAAGACTTAGAAAAAAATGATGCCATTTTCTTATTTGTGAGCAAGACTAATGTTCAGTGTTTTTTATTTTTTTATTTTTTTATGCTGTCTAGGCAGGCCTTTAAGCTTTTAAGGATATTCTTTCTGTGCTATTTAAGGATATTCTTCCCATGCTATTCTTATACAGGAATACTACAGTTTACCTGTGATTGATGTAGTCCTGAAAACTGGTAAACAAATTCTTATTCAAATGTAGTAAAAGAGCTGTTTAAAGAAATCCTCTAGCAAATCTTCATAAACGCAAGGGACATTTTTGAGTAGATCCATTTAGGAGGTAGACATTTTTGTGAATGAAACTTTGTCAAGAGGGGATGGGAAGACATCCACAATAGACAAAGTCCTACCATAGATAGAGGTCAGAGAACTTCAATTAGAGTCATCTTCAAATTAACTTGAATGAGTCAAGCTCTGTTAGCAGTAATAGGTCCTGAAGACCAGGACCAACGTCTCCTTCAAGTGTAATTGCACTGAGCAGTTAGATAATAAAAAAAGCAAGAGACCCCTGGAATGTTTCTAAGGTGAACTGAACCGGGACAAATAGCATGTGGAGCACAGATAAGCCTTAGTCTGGATGTAGATGATAAACAACTATAGCACACAGAGCAGTTTGAAGCATAATCAGTGGAACAATTCTTGGGCCAAAGGTTAAGGTCATCCTATAACATAAGGGGCTGAGTGGTCAACAGAGACAAGTTCTGCAAACATTAGGTATACTTGAAAAGAACACAGTTCTTTGATTTATACAGTCTCTAAATGTCACTTTAAATATGTATCTTAGTATAGCCAAGTTATCATATATTCTAACAGCTTTATTGCTGAATTTTATGATTGCATTTATGTTTCATTTGTCTATGTTATCACCTCTGTACCAACTCATTTCTTTTCTCAATTTTTCTAGTTGCCCTTCCTTTTCTCTACTTCTATCCTTAGCATTAGAACCACCTGTCAGACATCATCTTAACACACCTTCTGTCAACACACTCTCTTTTTACATGTGATTTATCTTATTTTTCCCCTTGACATGAAATATCAAACATTTTGAGAGAAATACCACACATCATATTTATACATTCAGATGCAGACTTTTAGTGATACCCTACTCTAGGCACTCCTTTTGTTTTTTTTTTTTAAATAACATAAAAATTTTGCTGTACATTTAAAATTGATACAGACTATCACATCCAGTAGTCTATTCTCTTTTCACAACTATCACAAGATAAAGTGTTATAAATTTTGTTTTTCAGAGAAGGAAACTGATGTTTAGAGGTCATGCAACTCTGTGCGGGTGGACTATAAACCTATAAGTCAAATAAACATTCTTTTAGGGAATCATATAGGCTAGTCCCTCAAGTAGATTTAACAAGTTTTGTAGTTAGTTTCAGATAGCTAGCAGGAGAGTTGGAAAGCAAGTAACTTAAGGAAGAAGAACAAAAAGCAGCAGCCTAGTACATGCAGCTCTTCTTAGGTCACCAATCAGCAACTTGGGCAAATGCCTGTTGACTGTAAGGTATTATAGGACCCAGCCCCAGACTATTTCCCAGTTTTTATTAGAGGCTCTTTTTAAAGAGTCCAAGATTGCAAAGAGATGAATGGATATCCTGTGTCCATTTAGACTTGTGCAGAACGAAGATGTTTGGATTTAGCTTGTGGAATTGGAAACTTTAGAGCTCCTGATTTAATTAATTAAGAGGCTTGCACATGTGCATGCACACACACAAGAACATAGATATATAAATCAATTTAGAGAAAATAAAAATTAGAGATAATATTGGTTAAAATGACCTAATAGTTATTTTGCATGTACCCAATCCTCTTCTTTTAAATAATTTTAAAATGTATTACTGTTATAATGGGTCAATTAAAAAATTTTTGGTCAAATTATGAATTAATTAAACTTCAATGCAAAAAGAGCATAATTAAAGGAAACCTAGGACTTATTTTTCTGGCATATGAAGATTTACAATGGAAAATGAGTTGGTATCTTGAGGATTGTGAAATTCTCAAGAAATTATCTCCTTGAATTTTATCACCTTTTAGCTATTGATTTGAACCTCAGTTGAATTGGTTATGAAATACTAGCCCAGAAATAAACAGCCCATGGTAGCTCATTAGTCAACACTCTTATGTATTTGAGGTGTATAGAGGGGATGCTGGGGTTCAAGTGACTACATTTCCAGGTGTGAAATCTCTTTAGTTTCTGATTCTAGTGCTCATCTGGAAAACAGTTTCAGTTAGGCGAAAGAGTGAGCTCATGTCTAGGCACTTCCTCTGGGAAACCTCATTATCTTGGCTGCTACTTTTGCTCAGCATCCATTGCCAACCATGAAGTTCTGGGCAGGATAGTAACACTTTTATCTTCCTAACTTACAAAGACTGTGATGAGAATGCCAATGAATGTGTAAAATCACAAAGTCCCCTTCAAGGGCGAGGGACTTTGAAAATGAGCAATTAGTTAATACAAACATCGAGACAAAATTAATAACTTCTCCTTGTAGCATGCAGAATAGTAGTAGCCTACAAAGAGAAATTCTATTTGGATGAAAGATCCAAGGCTTTTAATGCATTTTCTTCCCCCTGACTTCTTGAAAGGAAAATCTGTCTTGATCTTCCAGTATTTAGAAGCTTATAAGCCCATAAAAATTCTTATTGTTTAACTTGAACACCTGAACTATGTTATGTTTGCCATAGACTACATTAGATTGGCTCATAGACTTTCAGGAACTTATAGGAAAGAAAATGAAATACTACTACACTACACACCCTTCTCTATGTGGAGCAACTAGAACTCTCTTCTATTACTGGTAGTAAAATAAAACAGTATACTTCTTGTAAAAGTGTATGGCAGTTTCTAATAAAAAGATACTTATCCTATGACTAATCCATTCCACTCTTAGATATACATTCGTAAAAAGATTTTTTTTTTTTTTTAAGCAAATCTAGACCGGCTTTGTCCATAGACCTCAGAAGGAAACAACCCAAATGTCCATCAATAGAATAATGAGTAAACCTACTATGGCATGTACACACACACACACACACACACACACACACACTCACACACACGTGCATTTGAGATGTATTGAGGGGTTGCTGAAAGTTATATATAAACTGAAAAACTTTTAGTGTATGTAGAGAGCACATGCATTAGCAATAAAAATGAATAAACTACCAATAAATTTAGAGATTATTTGAGCAAAAGAATTCTGACACAAAAAGTAGATGTATAATTCTAATTATATAAAAGTATAGAATAGATCAAACTCATCTATGGTGATAGAATTCAGAATAGTGGTTACTTGTAGAGGTGGGATATTATTGATTATGAAGGGACTGAAGAAATTTGTTGGAGCTGTAAAAATATTCTGTATGTTGGCCAGTCTTTATTGAAGTATAATGTATATAATATTTCATCAAGCCATATACCTAAGGTTTTTTATTATATTGTACATAAATTATACTTCAGTGGAGTACTATAAGCATAATTTTTTTAAAAAAAAACCTCATAAGTTGATGTAAAGAAATAAGAAATCACAAGAAAAATTTGTTCTAGATCCTGTGAAGACAGCCTGATGAGATGGTAGAGGTGAAGGAGAGACAGTTTAATTTACATTATAGCTTTCATATTTTGGTTGAGAGAGCAGGGAGCTTGTCTATCACTGGTAGGAGGGTTAGGAGGATAGAAATAAAGAGAGTTGATGGTGGAATATCAATTTAGATCCTTAGAAAAGATGGGAACATAGCTCTGTTTCAGTACCTTGAGGGCCACATAATTTCAACATGTGAGGAGATAGACAAGACCCTGTCCTCTAGAATAGTAGAAATAATGGTGAACACAGGAGATGTTCATAGACACAGTGGCTGACTGATACAAGTCTGGGAAAAGTTACACTATGTCCAGGATTAGGCTTGTTCCAAAATGCATATGCAATCCTTGCTGATAATTCTTCCCTAATATATCTTATTATTTTAAAGGAGGCTAAAATTCTGTATGAAAAGGTAAGAGATGAATAAGAGACATTGGGTATAAAATTAATGTAACAATAACTATCCTCAGGATTGGTGCACACAGGGCTTTGGTTTACATTCAAAAGGTAATGGTATGTGTATATTTGTATTTGTTTTGTGCCCTTGGGACCCAAGGTCAAAGCTTAATGAGTTTGACTAGGTTTGATCATCAATTTTATTGCTACAACCTGTAAGCAGTTAGAAACTAACTTTCAGTTTCCAGATTTCCAAATAATACAGGTGAGCTTGCCAGGAAATTGTGTAAAATCTTACAGCAAGTCTAGCAGTAGCTTCCGAGAGATTGAATCTCCATGGCAGCAAATGACTATGCTCAGTAGGAGCGAATCCCCAAATAGAGGAAGCCGGTCCTTTTGGAAAGGTTTCCTGATAATCCCAGACTCCTATAATGTCAGGACTAAGAGTTCCTCACTCACAGAGTAGCCTAATAGTATCTTGCCAAGATAAAAGCAGAAGTCTTAAAAAAGTCTTTTTCCTCCTGCATAAAAATGGTTCACAAATAAGACATAACTGGCAAATAAGAGGTAATCTTCCCAAAGCAAAAGCACAGGGTATTGGCCCAGGTGTAGCTTTTCTGTCTGAACACTCAGGTAATAAAGCTAACCCAACACGTGAAATCTTAGCTAGCTGTCAGTCTGCAGGTATGAGTGGCAATTTTCTAGGCTGTTAAATTAAAACTTTAAAATAATTTGCAGTATAATAGAAGTATATAGAAATCACAAGAAAGCAAAGAACTATTTATTTTAGTTTTACATTTGGAAAACTCTGATCCACAAAACTTATTGTTATATATCACTCCCCCACAACACATACACACTAGAAAAAAAAAGTAAATTTTATTAAAATAATTGAAAACTTTAGAGATTACATGATGTACTGGAAAGAGCATGGACATTAGAGCTAAACAGACCTGAGTTTGAATCTTGTCTTCATCAGTTATTAGTGACTTTTCATCAGTGTAGGTTAGGTTAAGATGCACTGTTACTAAATCTTTTCAGTAGCTTCCAACAGCAGTCTCATTGCTCACTCACATTACACGTTTTATTGGTTTGGCCAGGCCTCTGCCCCACGTTTTCTTTATTTCAGAACCCAAATGAAGAAACAGCCCATATCTTGTTGTTGAGGACATTGTTGGCCTCATGGGAGAGGAAAGAAGAGGGCCTGTGGTGGACAATGTGATATTTCTGCTCATTGGCCTAAACAAGGCACATGGCCAAGTCTCAGTCAATGGGGTGGGATTGTATAACCTTCACACAGGGAGAGGCTCATTGGAAGTAGCAGCAAATAGTATGAATACAATCTACTTTAATGATCTTAGTAAAGTTACTTCTCTAAATTTCAACCTCTTCAAATTGTAAAGCAAGGCTAATAATCCCTGCCTCATACAATAGTTCCTAGTAAACAGATATAAATTATCTGACATTCAATATGCTCTGAATAAATCTAGCTCTTTTTTTTCTTCCTTTGTAATGTCTGTGGAAGAGCACTGATTTGCATTACTATGAATTTCAGAGAATTTAGAATTTAAAGTGTTTAATCTTCAGAAGTCATAATTTCTTAGCAAGTATTTGTAGGCCACATCTTAATGTGCCCTGGAAATCATTAATCTGAAAGAAATATATACATTGTTATTTTTTATTTAAAATTTTACTAATTTATGGAGGAAACCAACGTGAATAATTGGATGCAAAGTATAGTGTTTCCATATAGTGTTTCCATAACATTTCATATCTGAGACTATGGGAGGAAGAAGAGTATAATTAGTTTCCTTTTATAGTTCAGTAAAAGTTATTTTTTAATATCTCAATTTGTTGCCAAAGTTTTAAGATTTTTTCATCTGATTATTAAGCAATAATACATGTACCTTATAGGAAACTGAAGTTACAGAAAAAGATTTAGAAGAAAAATAATATACATAATTTCACTCCAAGAGTATCCATGGTTAACATTTCATTATACTGCCATAATCTTTTTCTTTGTGTGTGTTTATGTGTGTGCATGTGTGTTTACAATATTGCACGGTTGGAATCATAATTCATAGTTTTTTTATAAATGATTTTTTAAATAGTATGTTTTACTTTCCTACCCATTAAAACATCATTTTTCAAGGATGTTTAATATTCTTCTCTCATATATTGTGTCATATATATATGAAGCTTCTATCATTGGATAGTCCATGAATTACTCAGCCTTATTCTCTTGATGATTATTTATTCTGTTCCATTGTTTCTTGTTGCTGTGTTTTAATTTGCAATCAATACAACATATATATTCTTGTTTGTATTTGGAATTACTTATTAAGACTGTGGTTCTAAAAGAATAATTAGGTCAATGAATATGTTTCTTTTTTAAGTACTTGATACATATTACTACTTTGTTTTCCAGAAGATTTTGATAAACATTTTAACAAAATTTTTTAATTTTTACCATATGCATAATTCTGGTAGTGTAGAGTTGGGAGTAGGTAAGGATGAGGGATTGGGATGGAAAATGGGATATAGTCATGAACAGGACCTTAAAGAACTGGCCAAAAAAGAAAAAAAAGGTTATAAACAGATAATAAAAGGGCATTGTGGAAAGAACTGAGTGGGGGATAAATCTAAGAGCAGCCAAGGTCATGTTACTAGATGAGAATAGTAGCATTTCAAAACTGTAGCCCAAAGAGTGATGCATGGTTTTGTGTTCTAGTTCGTTTGGAGAACAGGCAACAGACTAGTCAGTCTGAGATTGGGCATGTATGGGTCTTCCTCAAGGCCACAGAGCTAGTTAATGATCCAGGCCCTGAGTCTTCTGATCCCATAGGCAGTGTACTTCGCACCACACCACACAAGGCAAACACATGTACATTAAAGAGTCAAATTACCACACCAGATATGGTATAAGTAGGTGACGAAATGAATGACAGACATGTGCTTCCTGAGTCAGTGGTTCTCTACCCAGGAACTCTGATGTGAGTTGTTAATTTCACAACAATTACTGATAATGTGCTCTTTCTTAGTCCTCATGACCTCCTGCAAATTGGCTCACTGTTTTCTGCAAACCCTACTTCTTCTCCAAACCATCCATGCAGTGATTCTAGCTGGCAGTTACATTCTCAAATGGTATTTCTCTTGATGTTCTCTTCCCCCTGCCCTTTAACAAGTATTTTGGATGTGCCTCCACAGCATTTATTAATTTATATAAAAAGATAATTGGGCATTACTCTGTATCAGCACTGGAGGCAGAGTCATAAACAAAAAAGGCATGGCTGATTTTCACAGGGTGTTTACATTTTTAGTGGGGGGAAGGCACACAAAAACCAAGAAAGTTAATGAACACAATGATTTCAAAGGATAATATGTTATAAAGAAAAATAAAACAAGATGCTATGATAGTGATGAGGCATGATTCTTATTTAGGTTATGGGAAGGAAGGATTGTTTGAGGTGATGTCTTAGTTAGGACCAGAATGGCAAGAAGGAGCCAACCTTATGAATACTGGAATAGAGTATTCTATACAGAAGAAACACCAACTGCAGAGGCTCCACATCAGGAGTAAGCTTGGCCTAGCAGTTTGAAGAAATAATAAGACTTTAAGGTAGTGAGTGAAGGTGATAAAGAGACCACAAGAAACGTGCTTTAAAAAAAAAGACTAATAATAATTATAGTAGTAATAGCAACAAAAATAAAGCTGCTAAGATTGTAGATCTTAAAAGTTCTCATCACAAGAAATTTTTGTAACTATGTATGGTGACATATTAAAACTAGATTTATCGTGATCATTTCACATATTGAATTATTATGTCATACATCTAATATAATGTTACATGTTAAGTTATTAGTTATTAGTTATGTTATTAGTTAACATATAACTAATATAATGTTATATGTTAAATATACCTCAAATTAAAAAAGGCAATAAAAATAAGGTTAAAGATATAATGAAAAGTAGTTTGGGTCTTCTCTTCCCAGTCCTTGCCCTCCTCCATTTGAGGTGAGGGACTATAGGGGTTAGAGTGCTAGAGAATTATAGCAGCAAAAGGCTCTAGACTCTGATCTGGATGCCACCAATATAAACCTCTGAAATTTCCCTGTGGAAAGCACCCATATAAACCTCTGAAATTCTCCTGTGGAAGTTACTAATTGAAATCCTTGTTGCTATCCCAGTGGGTGGTTTTCCTCTACTCTTCCCTTAAATGTTGGCTTTCCTCAGAGTTCTGTTCTTAAGTATCTCCTTTCTCACTAGACAACTTTTGAGATTAATCTTATTATTTCTCATATCGTCAAATGTCACTTGTGTGGAAGGTTTCCAAATCTGCAACTCCAGACCCCAGCTGTTGGCTCATTCCAGACTCCCATCCCCTTACTCAATGGAAACCTCTGATGGAGGTTACACAGGCACATCAAACTTAACATGAAAAGATAACTTTGAGCCCTGTGGTGATTTGGAGCCTTTGGCAACTTCATAGTCTCAGGGAAACTACTCAAAAAACCTTGTAGTGCTAGTTTTGGGTTATATGGAAGATGCTAAACACCTTCCTAGTTTCAAGTGCTCTATTTAGACATAGTAGAGTCTAAATAAATATTTGATAAATTAATGAATGAGCAATTTAATGACTTGAATTATTCTTTCTATTTCAAAATAGCCCTAGCAAGAAAAGTATCCCATTAAAAAGTGAAGTATTACCATAGTCTTTAGTGCAAAGGAAAAATATATCCTTTGTTTTTTTCTTATAAAACGTCAAAATTTATTTGATGTTTGCAGATTATTCCAATTGTATCTGAAATGATCATTTGCTTAAACTCTTCTCAGGGCAGTTCACATGCTGATCCTAAATGTATTTGTGCGTGTGTGTTGTTCATTTTCTTATGTTTATGGAAAGGAAATATTGTATTTACATCTCACGCCAGCTTTCTCAGAACTCCCTTACTACAGTCCCAGAAACATGCATCATGTGAAAGTTAACTATTTCCGGACATACCCAGAGCACATGTTCACACAGACAAGAAGGAAGTCAGAATGACGAAACTATTTAAGGTAAACATATCTGTGCTGAGATGTCATTTCCTCAGGATTCAGGCTTTTACTGTGGCTCATTTTATCATATCTGAGTGGATAGACTCGTACAAATTAAAATATTGGCTAAGCTAATCAAAAAGTATTTTAAAAAATAAAACTAAAGCTGATTATAGATTCATAAACTTAAAAAATTAATAAAATATAATGTAGTGATCTATTCAGAAATTCATCACAAAATGGAGCAGATGTATTAGATATGATCGATATTGAGTTACTTGCCATCAGCACATTTAAAAAAATTCTGGAGAAGTATTAAAAAAATCAATAACTGCAGATATGTGAAGAATGCTTTTATTCTTATTGTGACTTGGATGTTATGCGAAAATTGCAAAGTTATGACTAGTTCTCTGAAACTGGCAGAATAAAGAGGATGTGTTTTGTATATATTATGAAAACCATAATCCTCATCATATAAAATATATCTTCTCTGCATAAAAAACTCAGATGTATTAGTGAATGTAGTGTTTCTTTTTTCCTCCTATATTTCAGTATTAAGCAATATAGACTATATTTTTTTGGATATGTCTTCCTAAACCAAGGTCTCTCTTAGCATGCAGGTATATGAGATTTTTATTGGCATTAAATAATATTGAGCAAAAGAAAACTGCCACACCTAAGACTGAAGAGTAGAAGAAAATAACAACAAAGGGAATTCTAAAACTATAAAATTCAAGGGCCTAATTCAATACCATAGGGTGTGGGCCCAGGAATCTATCATTTTTATGACCTCTCTAGGTAATGCCGAAGCATAGCTAGGTTTGAGAAGCACTGGCAAGAACCCAGTTCTTTATGCTTGGAATTAATTTTAACATATGACAGAATGCCCTACTATGCTAACTATGGGTCCTAAACAGTGTCTTTAGCCTGTGGCAAAGGAGAAAAAAACAGATATTTTTCTCCTTCTTCCCTTATATGATAATAAGTAGGTCTATGGTAGATAAATATTAGCTAGCTGCAACACCTAGTTTGTCCTATTGGAAGTGTCATATGACAGAGTTGGTGGGAAACACAGATCATTTTAGTGTAATTCATCATTTTACAGTTGAGGACACATTTATATAGATATTAAAGTACTTGACAAAGTCACATAGATCTGGAAAGGTTTGGGAATAGAACTCAAGTCTCCTGAGAACTCGTCCAGTGCTTATTTAAAAACAAAAAACAAAAAGCAAAAAGCAAAACTCTTCACAATCAGACTTCAACCTAATTTTTCAGCCTCATTTCCTATCACTTCACTTGAGACATGCTGTTAACTTTTCCTCAGAACCTTCCGCATGTCATAATACAGTAGACATCAGTTGTAATGCCAACCTAGTGCCCCTTCTTCCTTTTTTGGTAAAAGCCTTGACTTGTCATTGCAAAATCACTTATCCTTCACTCTCATCTGGTTTGAGTGGATTCACTTCAATCCCTGACCTAAAAAACCAGGGGATGACCAAACCAGGACGACTGAATACTGGGTCGTTGGTTTAAGGAGGGTAGGAACTCATCCAGGCAAGTGAGAATAAGTCAGGGCACTTTGGTAGAACCACTGGAAAAGAGCCACTCTGTCCACTGTGGTCCTCATGGGCAGGAGTTAAGCTATTGTTGCTGGTGGCCAGATGTGACAACAGCTGGAGAGACCCTGTCTGAGAATGAAGCCAACACAGATGGAAAAGTCATGTAAAAAAGTGAGACTGATTCCTGGTGTTACAACAAGAGTATCTGAATTCAGTTATGCCATTTCTACTTCTATTCCTAGACTTTTCACTTATACAGACAATAATTCAACTTTTGTCTTAATTAAGTTTAATTGGGTTTTTGGTTACTTACAGATGACAGAGGTCCTATTGAAATACTTGGTTCTATCACTTTGTAGCTTATCTATCATTTCACTGTAATATTCATTCTCTATTTTTCTCCTGAAAAGCTCTTTATCAGAAAAGACATAACATAACATGTGATTGTTATGTTTATCATTCACACAAATCAACTGCCTGGTTATCAATAACCCTGTCCTGATATCCATTAGGTTGAACACATTCAAAGTGTTTTTCATAACTTACAACACTGGTCTAGATCACGAAAATGTCATTGAACAAAGATTCTTTTGTAAAGTTTAACTTTTTGTTCAGGGAGAGATAATGAAAAAAAACATGAAAATCTCTATGTTTATGTTTTTAAAAACATATAAATTATTTTGTGGGTTAGAGGGTGATAATACAGTAGACATATGTTAAGCACACCACCACCAACAAAGAAATCAGAGTAGGAGATATTAGAAATGCTGGGGGTTGAAGGATTTAATTTAAAATAAAATTCTTTGGAAAAGTTAACTGAGCAAAGACTCAGTGATGAAGGAGTTAGGCAAGTGGCCACCTAGGGAAAGAGTATTTTAGACTTTCAGAATAACCAGTGCCAAGGGCAAAGGAGAGTGTGTATTCCAAGAACAATGAGGCCAGTGTAGCTGTCACAGAGCTAACAATGGAGGGATAAAGTTAAAAAAAAATTAATTCACATTCCATCTGTAGCCATCTGTGAGCACCTGTCTTCTACTCAGTGAAATGAAGAGCAAGTGAAGTTCTATTCTATTCTATTCTATTCTATTCTATTCTATTCTATTCTATTCTATTCTATTCTATTCTATTCTATTCTATTCTATTCTATTCTATTCTATTCGATGTGTGACATGATCTGATTTGCTGTGTTGAGAATAGGCTAAGGATAAGAGTGGAAGCAGGGGGACCATTTAGGAGACAGTGACAAATAATGTCCACTGATGGTCAGCTCCACATTGTCTTCTAAACTCTCCTCTGTACCTTGAGTCTGGAAGCGTGCAAATTACTATTTCTAGACTTCCTTGCCAGCTGATTTCCACATAGGATCTGACAATGGAACGCACAGTAGAAAAATGAAAGTAGGAGAAAGGGAGAAGCCTTTTTTGTGTGTGTGATGCTGGAAGTACTTTCAGGTATGGTGACAGTAGGAACAGTGAGTAACTGAGCATTCAGAGTATAGAAAAGCCATCAACCTATATGGAGATGAATGCAAATGATGTATGTTTTGGGCAGAAGTGAGTGGATGAATAAAGGAGAAAGCAGGAGTTCACTTTTGGATATGTGAAGTTTGAGATGCCTATTAGCTATCCAAATTAGGACACCAATAAGTGACTGGATAATCTGGAATTCAGAAACAAGATCTAGGTTGCAGATACAAATTTAGAAGTTAATGATATCATTTAAAGCCATGGGACTGGGTGAGCTCATTGAAGAACAAATAGAAAGAACACTACCCCTTACATCCTGAGACTGCTTGGCAGTCAAAGCTCAGGGAGAAGAAGAGAAACCAGCAAAAGGGATTGAAAAAGAGTGACCAGTAATGAAGAATGAAAACCTCAGAGTAGAGAGTGGCTAACCTTGCCAAACTGGCTGATGATTAAAAAAGATGAGGACTGAGAATGGACAGCTGGATTTAGCAATGTAGAGGTGATTGGTGATACTGACAAAAGTAGTTTTTATAAAGTGTGGGGCTGAAAATCTTGGCATTGGTTTATTTATTCATTAATTCATTCAAAAATATTTATTGAACTTCTGCTTGTGTCAATCACTGGTGAACAAGAGACATTACCCCCAACCTCAGAAGTTTAGAGTATTCTACTGTAATGAATGACAAGCTATAATTTTATGCAGGAATGAACTTCAAATCAGACCCTTATTGTATGTGTGCATGCGCATATGCATAAACACAGTCAAAGGACTGAAGAAAGCAAGAAAGATATAGGCTAATGGAAGTTTACTGTGATGGCTGTAGGACACACTAGAATAGGCACTGCCTCTTTGATCTAGGCCTTGTTGAATACTATTTATATTAGGAGTTGAAGTATCTGGCATCTTTAAAAAGGAATTATCAATTTTCTCTTTGTTTTTACTTGGGGAAGTAGTTGACCAGGTGCCACAATTTGATTTTAATCTGATTTTATCTCTGCAGTGCTTAGTTTAATTGCTGGTTTGATCAGGCACCTAAAATACAAATGGTTATTAAAATAACACGTTGCATTCTTGTAGGCAAGATTGTTTCCATGGATTCTCTCTTCTAAATACGAGTGCTTATTCATGACTCTCCAGGGATTAGGACTTGCAAACAGTGTTTTATTCATCTAAAAATTATTTGATAGCAATCATGTAAAGCAATATCTGAAACCCTAATATATTCTTGAGTAAGTTTTGGCATGAGGTCCTGTTCAAATTAAAATAATTACAACTGAAACCAAACTTCAATGATAGATACTCTAATGTGTGTTTCATTATAATATGGCTCCTAAATATTAGTCTCCTGTAATTCTCAATAGCAAAGTAATCACAAAGAGATTTAAAAAAAAATGTTAATATGGTTTAGAAGTTATTTCTTTATAAATTAGAGACCTCTTGAAAAATACAGAGAAACTGTATTTTTGCAAATATAAATTACATCAATATTTTGAGTTTTCTATTTGAATTTTTAAAGGCATTCTAAATAACATATAAACAAATGCTCTTAGGCCATGACAAAGTCACACTGTGATAAAGCATTTGTATTTTGTTAATTCAGGCAATGAGACTGTCTTGCAAAGACCTTCCTTTCACAAGCTACTGTGAACTTGTCTTGGGAGTATTACTAATGAGTAGCTGAATATGACTTACTCCCACATTCAGAATCTGAAAT
The DNA here is from genome assembly GCA_004027375.1 of Macroglossus sobrinus. NCBI lineage: Eukaryota > Metazoa > Chordata > Mammalia > Chiroptera > Pteropodidae > Macroglossus > Macroglossus sobrinus. The sequence goes on along the minus strand of PVKZ01000714.1, from coordinate 486,341 downwards.
GTAAATGCTTTAGACCCTAAACATGAGCATTTCAAGAAAGAAATTCTCTCACTGGAAACTTTTTCAGCAAGTAGGTGAATAAATGAGGAACTATAGCACGGTTGTTAAAAAAAAAGTAGTTAAGTAGTCAAATATTTTGAGAACTGTCTATAATCAAATGACTTATTTCATTTCCTAACATATGTAAAATATGTTTCAAGTGGTAATAAGACAAACATTATTTGATAAAATCAGAAAGCCCCAATGAACTTTGTGGCCTGATTTTGGCTTAGAGGATTTCAAAAACCAGCCAACGCTCCACGTGTTCGAGGTGTTTACCATGTTTTCTTAGCTTTCAGTAATGGAATCAAAGGCTACAAAGAAGACTTTAGTTTTTTTTTTTTTCTTAATTTTGTTTTAGTTTTGTTATCTTTTCTGTTGAGATTTTTTTTTTTTCTCTCCTCTGCTCTTGAACTGAAGATGAAAAGTTGTTTCCAGGAGACTTAGGCATGATTTGAGCTCATTTCTACCCTTCTGTGCAATTCCAATCTAGACAGCTTGCTTATCAGCTAATGAGACATAACATTATTCCATTTGTCAAAATTAGATTTGTGAGGAAGAATCACAGAAATGCCCTCCTCTTGTACTCTTTACATCAATGTGATTATTAATTCATGCATGACAGGGTGTTCAGCAAGGTCAGAAGTACTCTTGGGATGAACTGAGAAATGGCTTTGTGCTCACTTCCATGGGTGTTCATTTAGCTGACAAGATGGGTGTAAATCAGGATTTGAAGAGGTCGTTTTATTATTTAAATGGAAGAGAGTAATTTTCACTGGTTGTGTTTGACTGCTTAGAAAGCATAAAATATTATTTTTTTATAAATACTATAAGAACAGTTTCCAAATTTTTCTCAAAATCAAGAGGCTCCCATGAAGTGAGATGGTGGAGGGAAAAGCAGAGACTCAGATGCTAGTTCTGGCCCCTCACTTTCTAATTTTAACAAAACTAGCTCTCTCTTCAGCTCTTTTAAATAGTTATATGTTACATTTGAAAAACAACACCGCAAAATGAATTTGTTGCTTTAAAAATTAGTTTGACTCCTTGAGAGGAAGGTCTTTTTAAATGAAGAGAATAGCATGGTGGGGACTGGGGATCTGAACTCAGATGTGGTAGAGTCAGATAATTTTTCCCACTAATCCACTCTTTCTTTTTTCTTTTTAGTAATAGATCCCTGATCTCCCTGCTCTCCTCCCACTTTATCTGATACAAGGCCATCCAATTAGAAGCACTATTTTCCAGGTTCTCTTGAGCTAGCCATGAGTCACATGACCAAGTTCAGACAAATAAAATGTGAGCAAATGTGATGTGTGTACATGCTGTATCGGTTCTTTAAAAAAAAAGAAAAAGAAAGAAAAGGAAGCTGATTGTCCTCCATTTTCTCTTTATTATCTCTCCAATGACTGGCACAGCCTCCTTAGTCTCTAAGATGGAAGTCATGAGTTGATCATGTCAGAGCCACCCTACCAGATCTTACCTGCTCATCTTGAAATATGATATGAGTGAAAAATAAAACTACATGTTGTTGAGCTCCTGTATTTTGAGGTGTTTTTTTGGTAGCTCTGCCTTTCCTTAAAGTAATGTGACAAAACAAAGGCCATGCTAGAGTCGTGAGGTCAGTTTCATTACAAAGGCTGACTTTTCAGAATTTAATCTTTAGTATAATTGCATTTAATCTCATGTTTACCATGAAATAACATGGTACAAGTGATATCACACCAATCAGTGCTGTAAGGCCAAAATAGACAGATTCCAGTCTTTATTGTTATTATTTGAGACAGCACAAAAGAAGGGCAGGATTAAAGATGTAAGCACATCTAAACAAACAAATATGGGCAGAAATTAAGAAGTGGAGGTAGTATTATGACATGCATGTCTAGAAGTTAATGTCTACTGAAAAGAAAGATAAATTTAGGCAAAGTGGCAGCTGGGGGAAATTTTGTCATTATTTATCATTTTGTAATTATGCTGTATCTTTCCTGTAAGAAGCTTCTGAATCTTACAAAACAAAAGTTACTGACACGCTGGTGCTTCTCATGCTCTACTGCTTCACAGACATCTTACTGTGGTTTTTTATCAAAGTGTTTGTCCATGCTTGTGATAAACCCTTACTCGGACATCCTGCCATTGCTCCAAAATGAACACATTAAAATCTGAACTCTCTTTCTTCTCATGGAAAGTGCTTCCTCTGTCTATTATCTGCTTGTCAGTGTCACATGTTTAAGCTATCTCTCTGAGATTCTCTTTGACTTTTTTCTTCTTCTTCATCTGTCTAGCCAATATCAGCATTTTCTTATTTTCTTTCTTTAAATGGTTTTTAGATTCACCTATTGCTCACATTCACCCCCACTTAGTCCAGGACCAGAACACATCACACCCAGGGCATAGACAACAATCTTTTATTTAGTCCAACTAATTTAGTCATAACCAAATTCTGTTTTCTCATGTCAAGAGCAGAGAAATTGTTAAAAATACGGCTTTTAGCATTTTACTTCCTTCCTTGAGAACCCATGTGGTGGACTTCCTATTTGCCTATTGTGTCTTACCCCTATTTGCCTTTCTTCCAGACCTTTCATAAAATGTCCCTAATAAAATGTGTTCTGGCATAGCTGTTAAGAGGACAAGTTTCAATGTCCTACTGACCTAGCTTCAAATTCAGACTTTATTACTTATAGACTCTGTGGTATGGCAATTTTTAAGACTCAATTTATTATCTATAAAATAATGGTAATGTTCCTTTGAAAAGGCCTTTAGAGGTGTTTAATATGAAAAGACGTCTGTAAGATGTATAGAATAGTACACAACACACAGTGGGCACTCAATTCATGAACTTGCTATTATTTTTCAGTCAACTCTCCTGTTCTCTGTGTTAGATTTTTTACTCTTCTGGGCAGCAGCATCCCTGTACTTTCTTTGGCATTTTTAGTGCCATTCACCCTTAATTACCAGTTAAAGTCCCATTTTCCTAACACAGTCTTTTCTGAATGCCTATTATTTCTCTATTGCTTGAAATATTTCCACTTAGTCTCTTCAACTATAGCCAAAGAGCAATACTTGAGAGGCAAAAATGATTCTTGTACTTCTTTTCTATTCTCTCCAGCATCTGGCTAATATTGGTAATTTACTCTTCATCTAGCAATGTAGGTATTAAATCTATATAGATTCACAAATATGAAAATAATCTCATCAAATTTACTATTTTAGAAAAAAATTTAGACTACATGTCCTAAAATAATCTTAATGTTGTTGTGGCCTCACTCTGTCTTTTCTTTACACTATTTTCCATGTGACAGGACTAAACTTGGTAGTAATTTATACGGTGTGAAGCAGCTAATGAGAAGACAGGTGAATGGGATTGAGAGGGGGATTGAACTTGAATGTCGATGAGAGAAGGGTCAAAGGGAAGACTAAAGATGGAATGGAGAGAAAGAAATGCAGGTGAGGGAAAGGATGGTAAGGCTAATATATAAGACTAATCCAGCATTATGCTGAATTCTTGATATCAACAGTCTCCTCAAATTCCAACTATAAGCCTGAAATACTGTTATCATTGTATTAACAGACCTTCTATAAATGAAATATAATACACATATAAAAGGGTGAATTAAATATAAAAGTTTGTGTTATAAACAAACATATATTAAGGTACCATTGACCCAGGAGCCTTAGAGAATCTTTTGAGCTCAAAGCCTGAGGTTCCCTGGGAAGTCCAGAGCACTGACTGCAGGTCTGTGGGAGGGCTGGGTCACTTCTGGGCCAGCTCCCCCTGAAGGCATGGGGTTCCAGGTTAGACTGAGGGTGATTTATCAGAGTCCCCAGCTTTGGTAGACTCTGAGGGCTTTGCCTTTTCATTCTCTAGTGTCTATGGCTGCTAAAAGCTCAGCTTGGTTTTGCTACTATTTTATTTTTTCTAGATCTGCAGGTGACTTCAGTGGTTTTGAGCTTTGGCTGTACTTCTCTGAAATCTCATCTTTTAGATTTTGGTCCAGTAATTTCTCAGTATCTTGTCACCTCTTTGATGTTTTAAAGAAATTATTATTATTATTATTATTATTAAATATTTTGTTCAGTTGTTTTGCTTGTTCTCAATAAGAGTATGGGTCTGAAGTAATTAGATCATAATTATTAAAAGGAAACTTGCTGTTGCATTTTATAGATGTAGAAACTGACGTTTAAAGAGAGACATTTATTCATTAGAACCAGAATTTGAATCAGATTTGGGCTTCCCTAAAGTTTTTGCTCATTCTGCTCTGTTATATAAGCTAACAAGTGCATATGGTAAAATTTGGCTATGAGGTTAATGTATTGGTTAAAAATTACAGGAATCAAAAATTTCTTATTTGCCTTCTTAGTTATCTTTACTTCACTTTTAGCCTTGGTTCACAAAACTTTCTTCCTTAACAACTTTAAGTTCTCAAGAGATAAAAGAAAGAAGATTAATAAGGCTGCTAGCTGTTGCTAACTCTATACATTGTACATCAAAAAAAAAAAAACTGGATTTTTAAAAAAAATCAGGCATGTGGTCGTAAACTGATGGAATCTGTCTCCAAGAAGTTTATAATATTTAGCCAATGTAATTTTATTAATCCTCACAACATGATCTTGATGTTTTTTTTTTTTTTTTATAACAGGTACAATTTACTAGTAGGTAGTAAATGACTTGAAAAGATTTTAAAAACTCTTCTTTTTGGATCCTCTGTTATTCACATGTATGAGCTGCCTCCGTGTATTGATAACTTTGTGGTTTATCTAGTGTGACTTTCAAAAGTAAGGCTATGTGAACACTCTGTAAGACCCAGTGTAAATGATGTTAAAAGTAGAGTTAAAAGGATATGTTAATGGGATAATATTAGGGTAGTGGTTGTAGTGTTGGAGTGGAAATTTCTCCTGGTTTGATTTAAAATTAAATGCAAAATTAGAAGCAACTCACCCATAAAATTTGGCCAATACCACAACATACCTTTTTAGAAATATAGAAAATTGTGATTAAGAGTCTTCTGCTTCAATTATGTGGACAACTGTCCCATTCTACACTATCACCTTATAATAATAAATGAATTACAAACTGTTATATATTTGTGTGTACTATTCTTTGAAACTGAAGAATTAGGCAATTTAATATTATTCCTCATAACTATATCAAGGAGAATACACACTTGAAAATTGACCGAGTTCACTAGAAGCCAGAGAGATTTTCACACTCCTAAAAACGGTCCATAGAAATATTTTCCTCAATGTTCAGAAATCACACATCCTCTTGTTCAGAGCTTGCTTATGTACCTGGTATCTACATACCAGAAACAATGCATGCCAGAGAGTTAAAACTTTATTGCTGGCTCACCCTAAACTTTTGAAAGGAAAGGTTACATATCCAAACTGTGAAGAAGCAGGAAGTTCAGATTGCCTTTTTGCCCCATCCTGGTGGTTGCGGACTGAAGTTTTTGTTAGGAAAGTTGGAAGATTACAATGGGGCAATGTGTTAACTTCATAATGCTTATGCAGAAAGGAAAAAAATGACTGTTGGGCTAGTAGAGGACACCCCCAACAAAGTCAATCTGAGTTAAATATAAGGAGAATGACTGGACTGAATGAGACATATTAGCCAGATATTTGTTACAGCTAGAGTCCAAGAATGTCATATGCTCTTCAGTATTTGTGGGCATGATCATCTATGCCAAAGCAAGGCTTCATGGTGAGATGGGGGTATAAATATCAGGTCGTGGGGATTCGTGGTTACACTGTCATTTTACTAGGCAATTGTTCCTTTTGTTTCTATTGTCAGGGCATGAAATATTCTATTTCTCAGAGAAGTCTATGTTGCTAGAGGACATTTCAGAGTTCAGATAATAGCCACTCAAATAAGCAACCTGAGAAAAAAGATGACTTCATATCAAGACATGGCTTTGAGAATAAGCTGAAATCACTACATGTTTGCATGTTAATGAGAGGGAACAGGTGAACAGTAACAAATGGAAGCACAGTGGGTGGCTGGTCAGATTGCTAGGGACTATGCAGGCCCCAAACAGTTTGCTTTTAAGTACCAGCTAATGGAGTGATGCTTTAGATTCTACCAGGTGCAAAGGATCCATGGTAAACTAAGGGTTAGAAGTACTCATTTCCTTTCCTCTTTATAATATAATATTTCAGCTGGCATTATAATAATAATCAGTAATGGGAGGAAGTAGATGGGGTAAAAGGGGTCAAATATGTAGTGACACAAAGAAATCTAACTATGGGAGGTGAACACACAATGTATACATACATATATATATATATACATATATATATATGTATATATATATGTATGTGTATGTATGTATGTATGTATGTATGTATGTATGTATGTATATGCCTTACTGTTAAAATATACAGCTGAAACTTAACTGGATTTCATTAACCAATGTCATCATAAAATATAATTTTTTTTTAATTCAAAATTTAATTCAAAAATTATTAATTACTCATCTTAATACTTGTTAATTTAGTGGTTATAATATTGTATATTTTTTCTTACCTTCATCCTCTTCCTCCTTTTTCTTATCTTAACACTACCAAGAATTAACATTCTCCTGGTATTTATAGTAAGTATGTATTTAGCCATCTAAAGCTATATTAGGCAGTTGTTGCTTTTTACTGTATATTTTATTAGTTTTAGATAAATAGATGTTAAAGAAAAATGTATTTTTAATGCTATACAACTTTAATTCAACACTACAATCATTTAAGTTTAAATTTTTTGTTTGAGATGGGGGAAGAAAATTATAAAATGACAAATAAATTAACTCCTTTGACTTAACACCTTGGATTATATTTTAACAACATAAAAGTTTAACACACTTGTACCATTACCTACTGAGTTATGTTAAAACATGTAGGCTTCTTGATTTGTGAATTTATATATATATATATATATATATATGGGTTTATTTAAATAGCTGTGCATACATTGTCTAAAGCAGGGGTTGGTAAATGACAGTTTAAGGACCAGATCTGGCATGTGGCTTGTTTGTGTACAGTCCAAGAGTTAAAAATTGGCTTTTACATTTTAAAGTGTTGTAAGTAAAACAAACAAAGGACAAATGTTACAGAGACTGTATGTGGCCCACAAAGCTGAAAGTATTTATTATCTGGCTTTTAACAGGAAAAGTTTGCTGACCCCTTGTCAAAAGAATTATACCATATATTTTCTTTTGATTTCTATTAATGATCTCTATATTTGTTAATGCTTTTGTCCTTTCTAAGGTTGTCCAGCCTCTTCATAGAGTATGCTTGAGTTAACAAATGAACATGATATATCGTTACTCAAAAACAAACAACCTAAAAACAAAACAAAACAAAACAAAAAACTGTGACTTTTCCTGGTTGTTTCATGGCTTATTACATTCACATTTCAGAGGCTCAGGAATTAACCAGTTAAAGAAAAAGTCTTTTTGCTTTTAAAATAGAGACAAGAGTTATCTGACACCTTGAGAAATTATAAATTACTACTTCTCTTGTATTTTTTTTTCTTAAGTAGAAATAGACATGTGAAAAACACAATCCTCTTCTGGCAGAAAAACAGAAAACCTTCCCTCCTTCCTCTTCTCTCTCTCTCTCTCTCTCTCTCTCTCTCTCTCTCTCTCTCTCTCTCTCTCTCTCTCTCTCTCTCCCTTTCTCTCAATTTACCACTACAGTGCAGAACATGGGCTTATGTTGACATTCTGGCTCCAGATAGCTGACCTTCATTTGTACCATTTTATGCAGGAGAATTCCTTCTGTTAACTGAAGAAAGGCAAATTGTTCAGTGCAGAGCAAAACCAGTGACTAAAGAAAATTTGACTTAGAGCAAGAAAATTTTGAAGTAAATAATACTAAAAGGTCAAAATAGTGTTGTTAACTGTTATCAGACCACCTTGTGTCTGTGAAAGATTTTCTCTTGAGGTTTTTCTGAGAATTTCCTTGTTTGGTTTCAAAAGAACTAAATTTTAGATGTGTATACTATTAAGTAATAAATTTTATTTAGGAAGTATTCGGAATTTTTATTCAAGAATAAATCTCAGTTCATTCTATTTGTAACTCTCCTAATTGCCCAATTATGTTCTCATTTTGACAGTGGTCCTAATGTAGAAATGAAGAAACTAAGGATTAGGTTAACAATTTTTATATAGACAGGCAGAGTTTGGGCAGTTTTCTTAAAAATTCCCTTTGGACTTTGTGGGAATGGTACAACCAACCACAAAGCCATTCCTGGAATATTTACTCTTGTCCAGTCTGGAAGATTCTTGGTTGTCACATGCTCTTGGAGAAATACATGGTCATATTTCTTTGCTATAAGGGGCTCTCTCCCATGATACTGGCTGCAACTCTGTGCTGACCTTTGATGGAGAGTGACACCCACTTCCTGGCTGCCAGCTAAAACATCCTTGATCCTTCTTCTAAGAAAGCAAATTTTATAGAATGAATAGAAGGTCACAGGAAGTCTGGGAGAAAGGCAGAGATTGTAACACAATGAAAAAATAAAGCAATTTTGGTAACTTGAGGAAGAATACCATAAAGCTGCAGGTTCTGATCTATGTCATTTACTATCAGATAAATTTTCAGATATGAATATTGTTACAGAATATACAATTAGCAAATCAGCCATTCATTTTCTTTAGTACTTAATGTTATATCACAACTGGCAAAGTCTAGTCCTGGAATCAAGAGATCTGAATCTAAGCCATTTAGTAGTTGTTTAACTGATAATACATATACCTGAAGATGCACAAAATAGTATGTTCTCTCTCAGCTTCATTCTTTATCTACTCTTAATCTTGCCCTATATCTTCCAGACTCCTTTGCTGCAGGTATTGATAGGAAATTGGAAATTTGGAAGATGGAGAAAGAGGAGAAGCTGCATCAGTATTTTGCATCTGATTCACATATAAAACCACACACATGTGTGCACACACATATACACACACAGCTTCTGGCCCTTTCAGCATTACTGGCTCACAGCTCTTCACAATAATGCCTGTAGCATAGAATGTGCTCAATAGTTGTTAGCTATTAGTATTGTTTTACACACAAAATGTTCCAGCATTAGACTGATTCGAGAAGGCTACAACCTCTGTCTTTCCTCTAAAATTTATAATAAAGATGCTAGAGTTCTTTATTTAAAAAACATTTAACCTTAGTTATTCCAGAATTCTCTAAATCTATTTGAACACAAAATCTCCCCCTTCCCTGTACATCAAAAACTCTTTTGTAGAAGTAGGTTTTATAGGAGATATTTTAGAAAATGTTGACCTACTGGGACATCTATGGAATTCTCAGGCTGAACTGGGCTTAATCCTGGAACTGCCTCTTGTCGTATGACCTGAGTGAGCTTCTAAGCTTCACTGAATCCCCTTTCAATTTCTCTATATCATGGCTGCTTGCTGTGGTAGACATACATATCTTAAGGTGATGCCTACATGCCCTTATATGAACCCTCAACCATTGAGTATGACTTGCTTCTAACCAATAGCATGTTGGCAAGGGTTATGGGTTGTCACTCACATGATTATGTTTCATAATATGAGACTGCATTGTAACAGACTGGAGATAGAGATAGAGAGGTACAGACAGGGAGACAGAGAGAGCAAGAGACCTTCTTGCTGACCTTGAAGAAGTGACCTGCTACAAAATGAACAGTATGGAGAAGGTCACATGCAGGGCACTGTGAGCAGCTAAGCTTATAGAATCTTGCCTCAATGATTTAGTAGCAAGCAAGAGAATGCTGACAACAACTACAAGAGCTTAGAAGACACTAAGCCACAGAAAGAAATGCAGTACATCCAACATTTTGTAAGACCCAAAACACATAATCCAGCTAAGCCATAGCAAACTTCCGACTCAGAAACTGAGATACAAGAGATGTTGTTTTGAGCTACTAGATTTGTAGTAATTTGTTTTAGTAAAAGTAATGGGTAAATAATACAGTTGCCTTTCCCAAATCCATTTACCCCTCTTTTTTATTACTAACAAAATCTAAATTTTATTCTGAATGTCAAGGTGCTCAGAAAAATACTTATTTTTCCTGAATCTTTTTGCTGAAAAGGGGACAAAGTGACATTTCCAACCAATGAGTTCTAACTGGAAGTCTGATGAGAATTCTTGAAGGCTTGCTTTCCTGGTGAAGAGGAAAGATACACTGGTATTCTCCTCTTCCCCATTTTTTCCTCTAAATATAAATCTGATATAGGGAGCTATAGCACCATACTGGGGCCAAGAGAGTCAGAGAGAGGACAGCCTTGACCTTGTTGAGCCACTTAATCAACATTAATATCTACCTACCTCCACATACTTTGTTATGTGAAAAAAATAACCTATTTGTTTAATTTTTTTATTTGTTATGTTTTATGCTGTGGGTATAAATACAGTCTTTAATTGTTAACATATATGATGTGAAAATTGAATGAGAAAACATAGACAAAATATCTATCACAGTGCCTACAAGGTTGGCCATTCTCTCTCTCTCATATGTGTATATGTACATTTACTTTCTTGCTCCTCTGCCCTTTTACACTCTTTCAGTTCTTTCTTTCTTGCCCTATGTTCTTTCATTCATTCAACAAATATTTACTAAGCATATGTTAATTCCTGATGCTGTGCTAGCTATTGAGGATATGCGTGTAAATAAAACACAGATGTCATGTCTTTATCTTAACATTTCAATCTTTGCCTCATTGGAATGAGAATAATTTAATCATTGATTGGCTGACTACATTTCAGTGTACTTGAATTCCATTTGTGATCTCAAGACATATTTGAATGATTGATTTTTAATTCAACTTGTAATAATTGCCTTATTTCCAGATAAAGAAATTATTTTAAAGATTATTTTATATAGGAGTTGGAGGTTTCATGTAAAAGCAGGTGACTGACCATGGATAAAGGAAGATATGTTCTTTGTAATTAATAATTTCTAGAGCCTGTCACATGTTATCTGACAGCACCTTCCTACTCTCCACCTGGTCACTCTCTCTCTTCCCTATTAAGTGTACTTCAACTTTGCCCTATGTTCATGACCTTTTTCTTCTCTCTTTTGGCCTCAAAATACTCAGAAACATACTAACCTATGATTTTAAGTACATTTTTTTAATTGTATAATACCACTATTGTACTATGAACCTATTATCCAAGAACGCCATTATTATAATCTCTATCTCATTTCTACATTTGATCATAATAATTTGATCCAGTAAGTGTAGTAATGAAATTTGCTCTATTTGTTAAGAAGATATTTCTGTGTCCTTAACTAAATATTCAGTGCTTATTCTGTTTTTATGTACTTCACTGTACTTTATATGTTGCTTTGGCCTGTCTCAGACCATAAGACAATTGAAGATAGAGAGAGTCTGATGAGATCCATATCATGCTATGTTTTGAAGTCAGCAAGTGATAATGATGATGATTGACTCTCTCTGAAGCTCTTGAAAACTAAGCCTAAGACTATTTGGGGTCTAATTGATATATGCCTGATTCTTCCTTCAAGTATTATCTACAGAATGAAACAGAAGCAAACCCAAAAGGACATAAAATATGTTAAAGGCTATTTTTAATTTGTTTCAGGTGAACTTAAGATAATACATTAATAGCCCCACTATGATTATCCTAAGAACAAATAAACAGTGACTGATGCACATCTGGCTAACATAAGACTATTTATCTTCATGGAAAGGAAAAGGATGTGAAGGAGTCCCAGTATTCTGTGTTTGGATGTTAGAGGAGTCACTACCAACCACTCCCTTCCCCTGCCTAAGTTTAGAATCTGTTGATTGAGAGACACACACTCTCAAGAGTGAGGCAAATAGAGAGCAAAATATTACCCTTAGCACCAAGAATGCTCCTGGGGGACCTATTGCTTGGCTTGTCAGTGAGGTGAGCCTGTTAATACTTCTGAGTCTCTGGTAGCTCTGGACAACTGCAGGTCCTCTCTCATGGGGGCCACCTATATAATGCAGCACAGAGAGCAGGGCAGGCTCCGAAGAAAGAGTACACTCAGTTTCTTCTCTCAAAATAACTAAGCAAATACTCATTTCTCTTCCCAAGGCAGGAGGCTGAACAGGACCAGGACTAGGGTGAAGCAAGTGAGGCAGAATTATGCTAATGCAGGATCAGATCCTATCTTTATGTAAAATTTTGCTATGTTTTTCATCATAAGTATTTTTTTTGGCATTCATTTTGATTTTTAAAAATATTGCTTATAAACAGAGACTCATGTACATGGACTATAACTAGTGGTTACCAGATGGTAGAAGGTGGGCGGGGAGGGGAAAGATAGATGGAGTAAAGGATGTCAAATATGGGGTGACAGACAGAAATCTAACTATGGGAGGTGAACACACATATATATGTGCCTTACTGTTAAAGTGTACAACTGAAACTTATTGGATTTCATTAACCAATGAAACCATAAAAAATATAAACTAATTACTTAAAAAATATTTTATTAAAATGTTATTTTTCTTGATTATTGAGTTTTATGGCACTTCCTTATGTTGTATCCAAGGCAGGTGCCTCACTAACCTCACCCTAGTCCCAGCCCTTCAAGAAGTTCAAAAGGTAACATCAATAGGACGCCCTTTTAGATAGAAATGTGTGAAGCAGGGAATATACTTCTACGTGGCTAGATTTTTAGTTTAATCAACCATATCTTACTGCAATTGTGCTAAGATACTCAAGTAGTCTGGGAAACTTTCTTTAGTCTATTGAATCTTTTTTGATATAAAAGAAAAAACAAAAAAACAAGACATTTGTCAGAGATACTAGAAAGTGATTGTAATATTCACCGAAGCTATTAAATAAGGTTGGTTTTAATAGTATGCAGAACCAAGTAGTTCTTTGAAACAAACATTTGGCTAGACCTTGATTTTTCCTTAATTAAGATTCAGAAAATATCTCAACATACATAAAAATATGAAAAATGTAAACACAGATTTGGATATGTGGAATTTAATGCTTGCATTTATCTAGCTAAGTCTTCAAGCTGTGTCCATCAGGAGGATAGCCTGTTCTTTGACAAGTGTGTACCTGCCTTGGGAATTCACAACACATTCCAAGAAAATCACATCCTAACTGGTTTGGTTGTTTACTCTGAAGAAGGCATTTTGGCACTTAATTTTTTGACTCTTTTGTTTGTTTACAAGAAGCAAAACATTCTCACACAGGAAGAGACTAGGTATTCTTTCTCAATGGAAGGAGGCTTCTCTTTTCAGGGTCAGGAACTTTATGACTACGAAGTTAATTATGATGAGATTTTAGACCAGTCCTTCAGGCTCCATGTCTGTGTCTCTGACCTTTGCCAAGGGCACAGTGCCACCAGACATACTGCAAGATATGCAAAGTATGGGTCTAACTTGAACAGCCTTGTTAACTTGTTTACTGGTGCTGATATAAAGATTCTCATCATAAATTGTTTTGAAACATTTGGGACAGTTCACTTCAAAACGTGTAATGGTCTAGTATCAAATTCTTTACCCACTAACTATAACATCTTAAATTCTCCCAGCTAGACCTGTAATGGAAAGCCTTTCACATTTAGATAAGATCTAAGCAAGTCATTAGACCAAGTTCATCAATATTGTAATTTTGTAAGCTTTGACAAATCAAAAACTTTTTAGTCCTATAGCTTACCTTCAAGTAAGATCTAACTAATATCATGGTCATTGGGCAAGGTTTGGTCAATTACAAAGGCTTAGCCATTTAGAAGAATTATTCTAAATCTATAGCTTAGTTTTGGATGGCTTTCGTAAACTGAATACCTAGACCCGTTCTGTCTAATATGATAGCCACTAGACACATGTGGCTACTGAGCACTTGAAGTATTGCTCATCCAGTCTGAGATGGGCTGCCAGTAAAAAAACCACACAGGATTTTAAAGACTTAGTTGAAATCATAATACTTTGGATAGAAAAGTTTAAATAAAAATATATTATCAAAATATGTTTCACCTTTTTTTTTGCTTTATTAAATGGTGATAATGGAAAATTACAAATTGCATGTGTAACTCATTCTATTTCTATTGGACAGTGCTGTTCTAGATATTTTGGAAGTAAACTTCATAAAGAGAGGTTCATTTTGTGCATTTATACTTCTTTTGAAATACTCTAAAAGCAGCATTAATTTACACAAAACCCCTGTGAGGAAGATAGAAAATGTCTCTTACTAACATTTCAAAAAAATAACTTCAAAAGATATTGTCATCAAACTAGAATTTATAAGTCAGAGAAAACTTGAGTTCATGCTTCAGAGAGTAAAGCATTCAGAGTCAGTTATAAGTTTAGGTTTCCCTTATAACTAACTCTTCTTTAGGTCTAGTTTGAAACCAGAAAAGTCTTGGGGTGGGAATAGGGAGTTATGTAGATTTCAGGAGTTAGGTGTAGGTAGTAATCTTCACAGTATAACTAGCAGAGAGTATGTCTCTAACAAATGTTTGTTAGGAAGTTCTAGCCACAGCAGCCAGACAAGAAAAAGAAATAAAAGGTATCCAAATTAGAAAGGAAGAAGTAGAACTGTCATTATTTTCAGATGACATGGTTCTATATATAAGGAACCCTAAAGATTCTACCAAAAAACTATTAGAACTGATGAATGATTTTAGTAATGTAGCAGGGTACAAAATTAATATTTAGAAATAAGTTGCATTTTTACACACCAATAACAAACTATCAGAAGGAAAGATTAAGAAAATAATTCCATGTACAATTGCATCAAAAATAAATTTTCTGGGAATAAATTTAATCAAGGAGATAAAAGGAGTATGCTCAGAAAATTATAAAACATTGAAGAAAGAAATCGAAAAAGATACAATAAATGGAAGCATATATCGTGCTCATGGCTAGGAAGAATTAACATCATTAAAATGTCCATACTACCCAAAGCAATCTATAGATTCAATGCAGTCCCTATCAAAATACCAATGTCAATTTTCTACAACTAGAATAAATAATCCTAAAATTTATGGAAACACAAAAGGCCCTGAATAGACACAGCAATCTTGAGGGAAAAGAAAAGAGTGTAGGTATCATGCTTTCTGATATCAAATTATACTACAAGGCTATAATAATCAAAATTGCATGTTACTGACATAAAAATAGACACATGGATCAATGGAACAGAATAGAGATGCTGTAAATAAACCCAGTTAATCTATGACAAAGGAGGCTAGAACATACAATGGGGTAAAGACAATCTATTCAATAAATGGTGTTGGGAAGACTTAATAGATGCATGAGGAAAAAAAATAAACTGAACTATCTTCTTATATTATATACAAAAATAAACTCAAAATAAGTTAAAGACCAAAATGTAAGACCTGAAACCATAAAATTCTTAGAAGAGAACAAAGGCAATAAACTTTCTGACATAATCCTTGTTGATATATCTTTTCAGGAAAGAGAAACAAAACAAAACAAACAAACAAACAAAAAAGGACTACATTAAACGTGAAAGTTTTTGCATGGCAAAAGAATTCAACAATGAAAAGACAACCTACTCAATGGGAGATATTCACCAATGATACATCTGATATATCCAAAATTTATAAAGAACTCATACAATTCAACACCAAAAAAAAAAAAATCCAATTAAGAACCATTTCTGAAAAGACATTTCTCCAAAGAGGACATACAACTGGCCAATAGACATGAAAAGATGCTCAATGTCACTAATCATCAGTGAAATGCAAATTAAAACCACAATGAGATATCACCTCACACCTGTCAGAATGATTATCATTGATAAATCAAAAAATAGGTATTGGTAAAGATATGGAGAAAAGGGAAACCTCATGCACTGTTAGTGAGATTGCAAACTGGTACAGCCGCCATGGAAAACAGTATTAAGATTCTTCAAAAAATTAAATATAGAACTATCTATGATCCTGTAATTCCACTTCTAGTATTTATCCTAAAAAATCTAAAATACTAATTTAAAAAGATGCATGCACCCCCATGTTCATTGCAGTGTTATTTACAACAGCTCAGATATAGAAGCAAACTAAATGTCCATCAATAGACAATTTGGTAAGAAAGGGATAGTATATACATGCAATGGAGTGCTGTTTGGCCATAAAAGATAATGAAATCTTACATTGATGGACCTAGTGGGTATTGTGCTAAGTGAAATAAGTCAAACAAGAAAGAAATATATGATTTCACTTACATGTGGAATCTAAAGAACAAAACAAAAACAGACTCATAAAGAGAACAAACTGATGGTTGCCAAATGGCAGGGGTTTTAGAGGACTGGGTGAAAGAGGTAAAGGGATTAAGAAGTACAAATTGGTAGTTACAAAACAGTCACAGGGATGTAAAGTACAGTTTAGGGAAAGTAGTTAATAATATTGTAAGGACTATGTGTGGTGTCATGGAGGTACTAGACTTACTGGGTGATTGCTTTGTAAATTATGTAAATGCCTAACCACTATACTGTGTACCTGAAACGACTACATAATAATACTGAACATCAACTGTAATTGAAAAATTAAAAACAACAACAGCAACAACAACAAAACGTTTGTTCAATTATGAAAATGAGACTAGGAATTTAAATCGCAAGCCTCATGTTGCTAGATTACAACTAGCTATCTGGAGGGCCCTGGTGCAATAGTACAATTCCACACCTCGTTGTAGTGACAGTGGTTCCATTTTCACCATAGCATGGCTAAGCTAGGTCCAGTGGGCAAATGAAAGGCATGAGGACTCTGAGAAATAATATAGGGATGGAGAATTCTGAAAGACTAGAAGAGGTGAGTGGTCAGAGGTCCAAATATATCAGGAAAGTATTAAAATGTATGCTGTGACAAGATATCAGAAGTGTTGGGAAGTGAGGATTCAGCAGATGAGCTCCAGGTTAGTGGGAGAGCTGCTCCCAGAGATTAGTGTAGGTACAATATCTTGAACCCTGACAGCAGAGTAGATAATAGTGCCATAGGTTAAGTTCTGTGGAGCAAAGCTTGGCCTGGCCAGATACTTCTAATGAACTTCCTGCCTGAGCAGATACCGGTTCCGGATCACATGTATGTCTGAATGTTCAGGCACCAATAGAAGCTGACTTCATTTAATTGTAGATAGGATGAGATAGTAGCTCAAGTTAGGTTCTGACAAACTTTCCATAGGTTTGGAATTTTGCCATCTAAAGTGCGAGCCAAACTTCTTTAGTTGCTTAGTTGTGGTTCTGGATTGGAGGAAAAGGACCAGAAATGATGGTCATGGCTCTTTTCACCACTGATTGAGAGAACAGAATTCTCTTTTTCCAACATTACCACAGATACTAGACACAAGCTACTATGTAAGCTAGATATGCGGTTAAAGACACCTCTTTTCTCTATGTTCTTTGACAATTTGGAGAACAGAAACAAAATGTTTGGTGTATAGCAAGTTATTATATGTAGAGACTATCTGTTTTCACAATAATTATCTTAATTGAAATGATCTTGTCTCAAAATGACTATAGGGTATCAAACTTGAAAGCTACTTTTTTTAACTTTGATATTGTAGTGTATAGATGATGCCTAGCAGAGTAAAGCCTTTATGAACCTGACCCTGTGATCCTAATCTGGCTTGAAATAGTGGCTTTGATGTCTTACTGATTTTGACTACATGACAAAATTAATAGTTAAGCAGCAGCTGCTTAAGAGGTGTGATTACTCTACTGCTCTGTGGAAAAACATGGAGTCTTTATGCTGTTATTATTAGTTTGAAATCAAATTGGTGACCCATATGTAATCTAACAGCTGCTCTGAGACCATCATTAATGATTTAGTGATAAGAGTCCAAATCATAAGTGTAACTTTTTGTTTCCTCAAAGAACCTAAATTATATCTTCTTCCTAAATAACTTCTGGATAGATTTGGTCTCTCTTAAAAATGGGCTTGTCTTTACCCCCATTGCTAGAAATGGTGAATCATAAAAGTACTTACAGCTCTCAGATTTGACAATTTAACACTTTTCCTCAGTACCGGATTTACTTAGAAAATGGACATCTACAAATTCTTGGTTATGGAACATCTGAACAAGCACAAATACTTCTACAACCCATAATTGCCAGGTTGGAACATAAAAAAAAGCATGGCTTTTTGTGGATTAAAGATTTAGATTTCAAGCACTGACTTCCCTAGCTCCCACTACCAAATCTAGCAGTCTTATAAATACAACATGCACTATAATTATTGTGGTCAATTATGCTAAACCAAGCACATAGTTTTTCCTCAAACATTTTCATAAGCAAGAAAAAAAATTGCCTTCACGACTCATTTTTAGAGATGGGCTAACAAGTTCAGGTCATGTGAAAGCTGACTCACTTTTTTTTTTTTTTGATTCCACATTTAAGATGTGTACATGTTTAGAGGAATCTAACTAAACTAACTTTCTATTATCTTGATTCGTACCAGATGAAAAGAGACTAAAAAACAGGTCAGAGCTTTTAAATCCTGAGGACATCTTTATAATAAGCAGACCTCTTGCTTACTAAGTAGTTTATGACCAGATACCTTCTAAAGTAATGCAATTATTTTTTAAAAACAGCTTTATGGGAGTACAGTTTACATACCATAACATTAATCCATTATAAGTATACAACTCAAAGATTTTTAATAAATTTATACAGCATGCAACCATTACCATATTTCAATTTTAGAACATTTTCATCACCTCTAAAAGTTCCCTTGTGCCCATTTACAGTTCACCCTACTTCCACCTTTAGCTCTAGGCAACCACTGATTTGCATTTTCTCTATATAAATTTGTTTTTTTTTTTTAAATAAACATTTTAAGAAAGTATCAGTTATGTTATCCTTTGCTGAATAAAATTTTATTTTATGGATATGCTACATTTTAAAGATCCATTTACCAGCTGATGGACATTTAAATTGTTTCCAGTTTTTGGCTGTTATGAATAATGCTGTTATGAACATTCACCTTAACCACATGTGTCTTTGTGTGGACATATGATTTAATTTCTCTCGCATAGATTTGTAAAAGTTGAATTGTTTTACTGTATGATAAGTTTATGCTTACATTTTTAAGAAACTATCACATGTTTTCTAAAGTAGCTGTGCCATGTTACATTCCCACCAGCAATTTATGAGGATTCCCATTTATCTACTTCTTCACCAGCATTTGGTGTTGTCTGTCTTTTTGATTATAACAATTGTAGTAGATGCAGAGTGGCATCTTATTGTGGTTTTAATTTGCATTTTCCTAATGACAAATGATGCTTAACATATTTTCATGTTCTTAACCATTATATCTTCTTTGGTGATTTGACTTTAAGTATTTTGCCCATTTTTAAATTGGAGTGTTTGTTTTATTATTGAGTTTTAAGTGTTCTTTATATATTCTGGGCACACACCAGTCTTTTATCAAACATATGATTTGCAAATATTTTCTTCTGATCTGTGGCTTGCCTTTTTATTTTCAAAAATGAGGTGCAGATGTTTTTAATTTTGATGAGGTGAAATGTTTTAAATTTTGATCAAGTCCAATTTTTTTTTTTAGTTTATCAGCGTTAAATTATTCATGAGTTTTCCATAAACCATAAGGACATAGTCTAAAATTCATAGGATGACATACAAAGTCCTCTCAGATCTGACTTCTACTTATCACTGCACAGCTTCAGCTTTTGACCACATTTTGTTTCTCATCCCATGTCCTAATCGAAACGTATCACCTGCACTCTGTTAATTGACCATATCATTTCTGCTTCTTGTTCTTTTGCCCTTTCTACTCAGAACAACCTCCCATGTCCTTTCCCCTCTCTGGCTAAGTTTATCACTCTCTGTCTAACTTCTTTTTAACTAGGAAGGGAGGAAAACCTCCCCTAATCTCCTCCCTTCCCAGGCTGGGTTAGGTGCCCTTCCTAAATGTTTCTTTTACCTGTCTCAACGTTAGCACATCTCACATGGTTCTGCAATTTTTTATTTTATTGCCTATCTTTTTTATCCATAAATAAAGATATTTAGGTAAAAGAATATATTTTAGTTTGTATTTCTAGTGCCTGGCATAATAGCAAGTTCATTATAAGTATATAATAAATATCGATTCAGAATATCCTATGTTTCAAAAAGTCATCAAGAGCCTGACTTTTTAAAAAAAAATTTATTTTATTATTAGTTTCAAGACTATAATACATTGGTTAGACATTTATATATTTTATAAAATGATCCCCCTAATTGCTTTTTCTTTCCTCTGAAGAGCCTGACTTTTAAGAAAGCCAATCTATTTGATGTATTATGGACAGAGATAAATCTATTTTAAGCCTACATGTTCTGAGAAAAAAAATATCTGATGGATTCTGGAATCAGCATCAAATCATTTATCCTTTTTATATTCTGGAAACACACTGAACTACATAATTTACAAGAATTTTCTCTAATAGTCAAAACATTCCTGTGCATGAGAGATAACTATTAATGTCCCTATTTTATAGTAAAGAAAACTCAGGCTTAGACTAAGTGACTTGACTGAGGCCACATAGATATTTGTAATGGGAAGGAAAACGGGTCATTTATATGCTTAGCATAAAGAGAAATTACAACTTCGAGGAATGCATTTAACAAATTTTCAGTGAGCACATACTATTGCCAGACAATATTCTAGGAGCTGTGAAAATAGATGGGAATGAAGAGACAAAATTTTCTACAATCATAGACTTTATATTCTAGGTAGTTATATCATCTACACTAACATAACATACTGTTCTAACTAGTATTGATTAGTTAGAGCATTGACTCACTTGAGGCAGTGAAGACAGAAAAAGATAAAAAATTTTGAGCAATATAGACACGAAAGTGCTTATTTTATTCTTCAGTGTTTTCTAGGTGGTAGTTGAGAAACAAGAACAGATTTTCATGTATACGAGCTTTGCAAGTAGCAGAGATTGTAATCTGAATTTGGACCTGGATCTAGAGGCACCAGCTATTTGGCCATAATATTTGTCAGAGAGACTAAGTAATGCCCATGTGTACAATGGCATGCTTAGAGAGGAGTCAATATTCTTCTTCAAAGCCACAAAGTCACTCAGCCATCACACAGTATTATGAAATAGGGGTTTCATCTGCTTATGAGGCTTCTAGGTAGATACCAACACAAAAGTCTTGCTAAGGAAATATTAATCCACATAGGTCATTGAGCTTCTCTGGTGGCCTCAGCCCCAAAAACTAGTATCCATGAGCTAGTGTAGTCCCCTCCCTCATGTATCAAGGTTGATCTGTGTCACCAGTGGAACAAAAAAGTGATAGTATGTCATTCCTAAGGCTAGGTCATAAAATATTTTATGGCATCTGTCTTGTTTTTTTTTTCAGGTTATTTGCTCTGGGAGAAGCCAGTCACTGTGTTGTAAGGACACTCAAGTAGCCTGTGCATTGCCCCACATAGCAAGGAACTGAGGCCTTTTGCCAACGACTGAGTGAGTGAACCATTACAGAGGCAGGCTCTCTAGACTCAGTCAAGTCTTTGGATGACTGCAGCTCCTTCTAGCATTTTCAATGCATCCTCCTAAGGGACTCTGAGTCAGAGCCACCAGCTAAGTCATTTCCAAATTTCAGACCCACAGAAATTTTGAGATAATAAGTGTTTTTTGCTTTAAGCAACTAAATTTTAAGAAACTTGTTATGGAGCAATTAATAGTTAATATAGTAATTGATCACATAAAGTCAGAGTTAAAAGGAACTATAAAGGTTAAGTAGGGCAAACATTGTTAATTTAGTTCAACATTTCCCATGAAGCTTGAAGAGATTTATGGAGTCCTTCTCCATTACTGTTGGTCAGAGATGGCATACACCTTGAGACCTTTTTACATTCCCTGATCCAAGAGATACAGGCTCTGGTCCAAACCTGCATGTCTAGTTAATGATAAAAACTTTATTTTCTGACTGCAAGTCCAGGGCTCTTGCCACTGTACTGTGCTATCATTCATAAAATGACTTAATTTAACCTCTTTAATTTATATGAGATACTCAACCACTAGCTGAAGATCAGTCATTTAGCTTGTTAAGAATTACTCATCTAGAGAGAAGATACTATACTGTTTAAGAAAATGAAAGCTATTTCAAATGCTAATTGTGGTAGGCTGAATAATGGCTCCCAAAGATATGTGGGTCTTAATCCTTGGCATCTATGAACCTACCTTATATGGCCAAAGAAATTTTGCAGATGTAATCAAGTTAAACATTCTGAGATGGAGAGATCATCCTGGATTATCCAGGTAGGACCTAAATGTAATCACAAGTGTCCTCATAAGAGGGAGGAAAAAGGAAATTTGATAAGAAATCGAGATGACGTAATGCAGAACAGAGAGAGAAAAGATGATGTGATGCAGGGCCATGAGTCAAGAAATGAAGACAGCATCCATCCTGGAAAAAGTGAAGACACAGATTCTTTCCTAGAGCCTTCAGAAGGAACTAGACCTGCCAACCCTTTGATTTTAGCCCACTGAGACTGATTTCAGATTCTAGAATTGTAAAAGAATAAATCTGTTATAATTTGTTACAGCTGCAATAGGAAACTAATACACTAATCTTAACTTCAGTGTGTCCTAGTTCTGTTAATTTGTGCAAGACAATTAATATTCAAGACTGTTTTCTAATCTCTAGAACGGAGATAATAAAATGCTTATTTTATAGAGTTGTTGAAAAATAGAATTAGATCATTCTTGTGAAATGGTCAGCATAGGACTTGGCTCATGGAAAGTTCTTTAGAAGCTTGACTATCGAATTGATCTAGACAGATGGCAACTTTTTTTTTTTGCCTCCTTTTGAAAACTCAAGTACACTACTAAGTAGCCCTTGGAACAGAGAAAGTATTGAATATTTATTACCTATTCTTTTATTACCATTCTATTGGAAATCCTGAAGTCTATTTGCTTCATCCTCTCTGATTATCTTTTCCTCAAAGGTGTTGACTGCAAGATGGGAAGAAGGCAAATAGAGAGAATGATCAAAAAATAACTCATGAATGAGAGAATTAAAGACTTTTGAAAGGATTTCTTTGCCTATTATCTGCTTTCAGAGAAAGCGACACAAAACAGATAAAAAGTTATCTTTTTTGTGAAGATCTCCAGGGAGGGATTGCCCACCAGCTTTCCTAGTAATTTCCTTGGTACATACGAAGACTGTTTTTAATTTTCAAAGATTTCACCCATGACTGTACAATCCTCCTTTTACAAAAATGGAATGGTTTTCTGTGTGTTGAAATCTGCTCGATACACAGTGCTGCCCTAAAAGAGTCTGCTACAAAAGCAGCCATGTGTTAGCTGGCCATATTTCTAATGCAGATTCAGGACCACTGAAGGTATGAAGCAGCTCAGCTGCATAAATCTTTTCCTTATCCTGTATTCAATTTCAAAATTTTACTAATGAAAAAAAAACTTGTAAAAATCATATTTACTTTTATTATTTATCCCTACAACTCGTTTTTTTTGTAGTTTCTTATATTTTCTATTTGTATTCTGATGTTTATATGTATTGTGATCAGATTTGCATAGTTCAAGTGCTCTGTGGTTTCTATCACAAGCCCTAGTGGGTGTGAACATCTGGATCATCCTTTGTACAGTGCTTGGTGGGACATCTGGTGCCTCATGATTGTTTTATAATGATAGAGATGACACTATAAAATGAAGCCAAAGGGACATTTTAAAAAATAGGGTCTAATGCTTTTGGGTCTATATTGGATGTGTCTCCATTTACTGAGGAAAGAACTGAGGAATGACTGTTGTATCATTATGACAAAGAACTAACAGAGTCAAGGCCAGTGATTTTCTAAAACGCTGCAAAATCCTAGTCCTGTAAGTCAGACATGACTATAAAAATAAATGAATTTGATTTATTGACTTGGCTTCTAATGCCAGACTGAAGTGCACCAAAAGAACTAAAGATCAAGGTCTTTTCTCTCTCTGAACATGCCTCAAACCTGGGCATTGGTCCTCAGTCACTGAATCCTAGATTTGCTTATCTCCTGGTTAGCAGTTCATTAGAGGGGAGTGCATTTTTCCTCATTTGACTTGGATTGGTTTATACTTGTTGAGCTAAAAACACATGGTACCTGGCACAGGAACAAAGTCAGTCTGAAGTCAGCTGACCAGGATGTCATTCTCTCTAATGTGAGATCTCAACTACCTAAATAGTAATGGAGGCAGACATCTCCTAATTGAGGTGGTTTCTTGGTCAATTGAGATTGACAGCTGGGGTAGAGCTTACCTCTGTCTTTAGGGGGTTTACTGTCTCACAGTACCATCTAAAGGTGTGTTTAAAAGTTACTTTAGTAGGTCTTTTGTGACAGCTTTAAAGCCATTGCCCCTAAATACAAGCATTGCAAAAATGTATTTTTCCTCATTTAGATGTTCTTATTGTCTCATATAAGTGAAGGATTAAAAAAAGGCATTTCCAGAAGATGGTATTCTACTTCTGTCTAAATAAGAAGTTCCTGCCAGCCTTTTGCTTTTGTGTGGAATCAAATTTTAATATATAACCTGAAATCCTCCCAGCTTACTGAGATCAGTTCATGGGTTCTAGGAGAGAAGATGAAACTTAATTTATCTTCACTCTACACATGGAAAGGTACTGTGCATAAGTACTTCAGTCAAAATCTTTTAGATTTTGATGCATTTTATCTGTTTACATAAGATCAACAATGTGTTCCTACTCGCATGATAAACACTGAATCCTGTTTATAACAGAAGGGCAATATCTGCGGAGAGCATACTCCCAGTTCTCCAGGCTCCTCACGCCTTTGCTCAGAGACTCCAGAGGAATGTGCCTTTGCACTGTTTTACCACGTCCCTAATCATGATTAATTTAAAGCCTTTCCCTCTTTGGTTTAGGCCTGACACAACCATTGGTTTTCTGTCACATTGATTTTTCTGTCCTTGCAGATTCAAGGCCAGGGTTGAATCCTCCTAACAGGGTGAGTTCTCTGACAAGAAAGTTTTGCAACCTAATTTACAGCTGGAGTCAAGCTTGTCAGTGAGTGCCAGAGGGGAACTGTCGCAATCTGCTGGTTAAGTATGCATTTAATAGTGTTTATCCAAGCGAGGTTGTGATTTCTTCACTCTCCAACAAATAAGTTATTTGTAATACCTATCTTCTCTAATCTAGGTGTTTGAAAAATGTTTCTAACGTGTGTGGGCTAGAATACATTTTGTTTTCCTGTGGATATATTCATTTAACAAAGGCAGTCTCTGAAGAACTATCAAAAACTGCCTGCCACCTTTCCAAATCATCTCTCTCTGCAGTGACCATGAGCTAATCCTGAAGGAAAACAAGGAAATCTTTTCAAATAAACATTGTTGAGGATGTTTAGAGGGAACCCAATTGCTAGTATGCAGAACCCTCCCACTGATTGAAAATAGTTATATTGAAGGAGTACAATTACAGTAAGTTAGAGTGTTTGTAAGCATTTGGTATTTTCAGATGATTAACAATAATAAGCTAAATTCCAACAAAGATATGTTTGTGTATGTGTGGGGGTGTGTGTGTTCACAGTCACTCAGGATCTTATTTCTCAGTCTGTTGGTGAAAAATGAGGCACAGAGGAGTTACAAACTTTCCATAGATAAAGGAGTTCATAAGGAACATTGGCAATGTTGGAACCTAAGCCCATTTAACCTATTTCTGGTGAGTACATAAGATGTGAAGAAACATTTGATCATTAAATAAAAAGAGAGCACTAAAGAAAATTCTATTGGTTGTATGCAGTTTATTATTGCAATATTCCCAATCTTAAGGAATTTGCCATGTAATAGAGAAAATGTAGAGTATGGATTAAAAAAACAAAACATTACTTGGATGAAATCATTAAATAAATTAATAGACTATTATGCTGGAGTCTATTTATATTACAACTTTATTTTGTATTAAAAATTATTTTTAATTTTTAAATTTTAAAATATCTGTCTATTTCCTTTTCTGGTCTGTGGGTTTCTGAAGGAAAAATATTCTTCCTGTTTGGGCCTGAAGTCCCAGGAATTAAAGTTGATCCTGGCACAAATGAAGGCAGGAATGATTGAATGAATAAATTTGGTCTTGATTTGATATTTTATTCCCCATACTTTGTGGGCCTGATGTTTCCTAATTTATTTATCATTTGTTATTTAAAATGCCTATACATTCAAAGCATATTTTTAATATGCTCTTGCCTATACATGACTTAAATATATCATTATCTTGTTAAAAAATCTTCTAGCAGTCCATTTCTTATTTTTGTCCAACAGAAATACAATATGAGCCTTGATATAATTTTAAACTTTCCTAATAGCCACATTAGAAAAATAAAAAGAATAATGTATCTTATCTTATTTAACTCAACATATTAAAACATTACCATTTAAACATGTGTTTGTAAAACTATTAATAATACTTTACATTTCCTTTTGAAATTTGGTGTGTAATTTACACTTAATGGACATCTCAATTCAGACTTACCTTTAAACTGCTGTCCAGACTACAGTCTACATTTCCATTGATTGGTGGGCATGTGTGGCCATCATATTAGTCAGCATAACTCTCTAATTCATTTGTAGATCTAAGGGACATTTTCTTTGCCCAATGCTCAACCTTTGCTATTATGGCCACTCTCAGACCCCGTAATTTGGAAATACCCATTCCTCAGTGGTCTGCATGAAAACTAGGTGACAAACCATCCTGATTTGACCAGAGTTTCCACAGGTAACCCATGCATGTCCAATCAACATATTTTATCCTCCTGGCCGCTGTGAATAGATGGGACATAGCATATATAAACCCGATTGCCAATTATGGGATTTTGTGGGAACTACTGGGAAAAAGAATCTCATTTTCTGCTGTGGTTATTATATAGAACTTCGGCTAAACTTCTTTACATCACGAGGGGTGAACTTGGTTGACAGTAATTACTACTTTGGAAAAAACCAGTTGTAGGGAGAAAATAAGTCTTGGTGACTTTTGTTTTTGAGTTCCTAGATCTAACCTTGCCCAAACCTACCCCACTCTTGGACTTTTCAATAAGTCAGTGAATTCTTTACACCTACATGTATTTTTTTTTTGTTTGCTTAAATCATTCAGGTTGGATTTTTATCACTTGAAAGCAGGACAGACCTAACAAATAAAATAAGTAAAATAATTTTAAAAGGTGGGGAAGTGCAAGAAATCTAGTGCAATTCTTCAGGTTCATAAGAAACATAATCAGAGGTTGTCTATTTTTTTTTTTTGTATAGCTTCATCAAGCTATTCTGGTGTGTTTTCTGTGTGCGTGTGAGTGTGTGTGTGTGTGTGTGTGTGTGCGTGCATGTGCGTGCGTGTGTGTGTGTGTAGAGTTGCAAAGTCAGGCATCTGAAAATCTATCCATCCATTTACCTCTTTTTAATCAATGAATACTAAAAGTACAATCATTGCACGTGGGAGGATTGTAACACTTTTTGACAGATCCAAGAAGAAAGTGAGTAGGCATTAAATAGACGTATTGAGCTACTAATATGTAAATTGACAAAGTTAAGTACCTTACGTGAAGCACTTAATTTATGGTATAACATAATATTTAGACTTCACAGCAGTGTTACAAGGCTGAAGTTATTAACATTGTTTTAAAATGAAAAAATAAAATTATAATTTTATTTTATATACACACATGTATATTATTTACTTTATTTTATATATATTATATATAAATATATAATTTTATGTATATATACATACATTATATATGTATATATATATGTACTTTTTTATTCACTATCCATTTAATAAACTTCTTTTTTAAACTATTATGTTTTAAATGAATTTAACAACTAGGGGAGAAAACAGGCTTATTAACATATGATGGATATTATGTGTGAGTATATAAAAAAATGAGAAATACCACTGGAAAGGCGAAAGAAGGAGAGCACCCGACAGCAGAGGTAAGGATGAGGAAGGGGCATAGGTTGATTAGAGAAGCTCACTGCAAGTAGGATGCCTGGTGTCTGACACGGTAAAGCTTTTCTGCTCTATCACAAATTTCTCTACCTTTTTCAGGAGAGAGTTTCATTATTGGACAGTGGCAAATTTTAGTTTGTTTTTCTGCATCATAGTGACATAACTGACAGAACCCTGAACTGTGCAGTGAAACTTCAGTTTTTAACTAGATTTACTGGATTTACAACTGATGAGGATGTACGCCAAGTCTCTTAAACATTTGGGGCTCGCACTTCTCACCTGCAAAGAAGGTGCATCAATCATAATACTTAAGGCGCTAGAAAGCCTTCAGATAGTGCCCTCTGATCCTACCTTTATTGTCCTTCTATTAAGAGTCATTACTTAGAAACTGCAGTTCAGAAGCAAGGCATTGCAACTAAGTGTAAGGGAACTCAGCTTACAAGGACAAAGTTTCATCTCATTTTATTTTTATTAAAGTCAAAACATCACCTTGTTATAGCTTTAAGGTTTCTTCATTTAAGTATAGTCTAAGATGAACTGATAAAGATTTGGCAAATCAAGTTAATGGTGGCAAAGAGACAAAATTTCACCAAATGCTTCAATCTAGCATTCTCAGATTCACAACTGAAGAATAGTGAGTCTTATCTAATATATAAATAATATCCTAGAAGTTCCTTGTACAAAAGCAAAACAGATCAAAAACAAAAAATATCTAACATTTTCAATGGATATACTTTGGAAGCAGATAAAATTCTTAATCTTGGAACCTGGATTTTCTAGGAAATCATCTTGCTTCTTGTGTTTAATTTTGTTTAGCCTCTGAGTGCATTTATGTATGTAGCTACAAAGTCAGGTAGAGAGAAAGAGAGAGAGAGAAAAGAGAAAGAACTGTCGGTTAAATTGTGTTCCTGAGTTTAATGTAGGTCCCCAGCTTGAAGATAAAAATTATTTTTAAGATTATATATATAAAAAAAAGAGGATGGAAAGAAAAAAACTATTTATTGACCATACTGATGCACTCTCACACTGGATTTTTTTTTTGGTTTCAAAAAATTTCTTAACGTGCTTCATGTTTTGATTTAGTTGAAAATATCATGTTTTATGAACAAAAGTGGCAGTTACTTTTACAGGTTGAAACTGATATTTTACTTCTCTGTAGCTAAGCATGTGACAGTTTTGGCCTCAGCATTGGGGTCCGTTTACTGACTGTGTCATGATTCTCTTCCAGACTGAACTGTTTCTTAAGAGGATTAAGCCCTGAATGCTCAATATTGTACAACCAGGAAGTCATCCAACTCATGATGTCAGAATCAAAGACTTTGGGCACATTTATTCAAAGTCAACATATCCAACATCTGTTTTCACTGATTATTCGATAACACTCACATGAAAAATCTCTAGTATTTTTTCACTTAAACTTTGCTACTTTAAATGTGACCAGCCCACCTTAATGCTACCCTGTGGTTGGTATGTAAATGCCAAATAGAAGATATCATTAAACATTAACAGTAATTGTCACCAACAACTTCCTGGTTAGTGTGACTATAACTCCCTCTACAGATACTACCACTATCATTTATTAAGAACTCACTGTACCGGGACTGTGTGTTTCTATAGCTTGACTTCCTCTGCACATCTCAACTTCCTCCTGTCTGTTCCTTCTCATCTTCTCCACCTCCACAGCTTTGGCTTCACTTTGCTCAGGCTGTGGTTTGACTACTCGTACAAGGAAGCTCACTTTCATCTTGCTGTAAAGCTGAGTAAACTAATCTTGCAAAATTGTTCTGTTATATATTTTAGTCTCTTCCTGTTTGGATTTAATCTATATATTAACAATTTGCAAAGCCGTTGAAGCTGAACTTTCTCACAATGCTGCATCCAGACCATGGTTCACTATGCTGCTGAGTCACCTCACCAGTGTCACCACGCTGCCTTGTCACCTAGCCTGCAAGGCAGTAAGTAATCTGCAGAAGAAATTCTTTCTTCCTCTATGTAAAGTAAAATACCAGATTGGTGTGCAAAAAAGATAGCTGCTGGTATGGTAGTATGAGCCCATTGCAAACCCTCTAAAACATTTACCTCTTCTATCTTTTGTCTGTTTTCTCTTGAATACTTTCCATCCTCCAGCACACCATTTTTACATAACAAGAGAAGGGATGGTATTTGATCTCACAAAAGACCACGCTGCTTTGTTCACTTGTCTGGAGGCTGGTACAGAGAAATAGCCAAACTTGCCCTGGGCTCTGTCCCCTCCATCCACACTATTCAACTCATTTCTTAAGGAACTTGACAAGAGAGAACAGAAACCCTTCTTTGTTGGTCTTTCATTCATTCATTCGAGATAGATTGCAGACCTACTAGCTGCAAAGCACTGAGCTTCACCATGAGGGTCACAAAAGAATATAATATCTGGTTTCTGTTCTGAGAAGGTCTCTTCTGTTTATGCCCTTTCTACCTTCCAGACTCACAACCTGAACCTCCACTAAATTATAAAAGTTGGGGCAATTAGAATTTAGTACTTTTTCCAGATTGACTTTCTTTCACTCCCCTAAGAACAGCTAATGTGGCAACCAAGCTGCTGCTCAGCACAGAGATTCCCAACTCTCAGGCTATGGACCAGTACCCATCAGTGGCCTGTTAGGAACCAGCACACACAACAGGAGGTGAGCGACAGATGAGTGAGCAAAGCTTCATCTTTATTTGCAGTAACTCCCTGGTGCTAGCATTATTGCCTCAGCTCCACCTCAGATATTAGATTCTCATAGGAACACTGGTCCCTGGTGCCAAAAAGTTTGGGAATCACTGGCTTAGCATCCTCTGAACCCAACTTGCTCTTTCTTGCCTGCAAAATTCTTGGAAGGACTGTTTTCTACACTCAGCAGTCTACATTGCCCCCATCACTAGTAAACACATTCCTTTTCTATTTCAAAGGCATATTTCAAATATGTCTTCCTTTCATCTGGATAGCATTCTATTTTGCCTGGGGACACTGAGAAAGTGACAGAAAACAAACAAACAAACTTTGGAGTCTAAAGGATCTCATTCTGCACTTGGTTTCTACTACTTACGAACCATGTCCCACTGAAAAAGTTACTGGGGCTCTTTGAGCCTGCTTTCTTATCTCCAAAAAGAAGATGATAATACTGCCAAAGAGTTATTATTATTTTTTTTAATGAGGTAGTTTATATAAATAACCTAGTGCTGTATCTGGCACTTATTGGGCACTCCCTAAATGTTAGTCAGCATTCCTTCAGTCTCCACTATAAAATTCTTTGTATGTGGCTGTTTGCAGGATCATCTCCTGTATTGGATTCCAAGTCATTTAAGAATCAGCACTGCAGTTTATCCATGTGGGGTGTTTCCTGCATCCTTGCACAGTGTTTTATGCCTAGAAGATACTCAGACACATAGGATCCATCACTGTGTTACTGTAAAAATACAAATGATCATAAGTCTGTGAAGAGCCAGTCTCCATGGGGTGAAAAGCAGGCCTGGGTAAAAGCCCAGGTGCTTTAAAGCATTTGCTCAGCCCAGGTGCGTTAAAGCATTTGGTGAGAAAAAGGTAGTTGTGTGTGTGTTAGGGGGCAGATAACAAGCTCTCTCTGTGCACGCTCATGTAATTTAGGGCTCCAGGATGACCTCTCCCTAGGGTCACACACAAAATGAATCAGGAAAAGAGAGAACAGAGACAGAACCAGCTGCTCTTAGATCCTTAGACATTTCAAACAAGGGGGAGAGACTCAGCCTTTCCTGATTAATCTTTAGTGATTTATTTTTTGAACATCATTTAAAAGAAGCATTTTAAAGTAAATTACTTGAACTCCCATGGCCTTTTACCCTACTTATATCATCAAAAGAAATTACATCTTGAATTTTTAAAAAATACTTGATTTATTTTCTGTGACTTACAAACTACTGAGAAATGTCAGTATTGTGAGTGTGTGTGTGTGTGTGTGTGTGTGTGTGTGTGTAAAATTTTAAATTATAAATAAAAATTCTAGGCATTTCAGCAGGAAGTTGAAACATCCCAATTTTAGCAAATAAGTATTACATGAGGGGTGTCATAGGCATGGATGAATGATAAATATACAACCTAAGACACACAAAAATGGGAAAATATTGTTTGTTTTTAAAACAGCCATTTCTTCTTCTGCCACATTGGCTTGATAATATTGCTGAGTTCTCTCCTCTTTCACATCACTTGGGTAAATTCTCCTTAGTACACACTGGTGTTTTTGCAAATATAGGTAGCAGTCTGTTAGTGAGTTATAAAATTAATTTAGCAGTTGATTTTTTTAAATTAAAATGAAGCAGAATAGTATAGAGAATAAAATAAAATATCTGAATGCATTGCATAGTCGGGATTAATTTTGTTTTATAAAACTTTTATTTGTGTTTCCTATATGTATTATGAAATGTATTTACATGTGTACTGAGTTGGGATGTGCAATGTATTTTTCATTGTGATTATATTTCAAAAACCTTGGAAGCTTTCCAATCTGTCTGGCCTTGTGGTCTTTGGTTACAGATTGCCCAGTAATGATGGTGAAATAGCTTTGGTCAATGAGATATCAAGGGAAGTGAGGCAGAGGGGGCTGGGTATGGATGGGGGTAAGGGAAAAGATTCTTTACTCAAAAGCATAAAACACTATGGAACTACTGTCTTTTCTTTCACTTTCAGTGGATGTCATCATGTCTGTACTGTGGCAACCACAAAAGTCACTCATGTGAGGTCATGTTGAACATAGCAGAGTAGAAAGATAGGAGGAATTGGGTTCTAGGTTTGGTGTTAAACTGTGGTATTAAGTATCTCTGTACCTATCCTACCTCTGGATTTCTTAGAATAATTTTCCTTATTATTTAAGCTACTTGAGTGTTTTTTTTTCCCTCATAGCTGAAAGAACCCTAAAGCATAAAGAAAGTTTATTGTAGGAAATGTAATAAATCAACCACTGGTGTACAGGTCTGTTGAAAAGAAAGGTACTCCAGGTCTGATCATGAAGGATGCTGAATTCTAGGCCCAAACACTGTTGCTAAGACAGTACAGGTTTGTAGCTGTGAGCACAAACTCAAGAGTAGACTGGGCTCGAAACTCTTATTAGCTGTGTTCCCTCGGGAAAGTAATTGTTCTACGCAGTATGTTGGAATATTAATTTGGTGTCATTGTACAGGGTGTGAAGGAGCAATTAGTGGGATCATTTTATAAACTATATAAATGTCTAACCAATACTCTGTATGCTTGAAAATAATCTAAATTAAAAACAAAAACAAGAAAAGAAAGTTGGGAGAAATTGAAGAAAGTGAAAGTAGTCAGATGACTGTGGTGATAATCTAGTAAGGAATAATGAGGGCTCCTGCTCTGATATGGTAAAGGAAGGGAGGGAAAGATAATTAAGATACTAAGAAGGTGGGCTTGAATATAGACTGGATATGAGAGATGGGGCTAAGAAAGAAATTAAACCTAGCTGTATGATTTTAGTGCTCAAGTCTGAAAAGGGAAAAGGATGATGTTTGTGGTGGGGTAGAAATAGGGAGTGGGCAGGGAAAATGACTTCCTATGATCCCCTTTAGGAGATGACACTATATTTATAGATGGGGAGCCAAAGTTCAGAGAAGTTAAGAAGCTTCTCCTGAGTAACATAATAAATGACAAAGCCAAAATTTAATCCAAAACCATTTTTATTTCAGTTCTCTTTTTTTGTCCCATGATGCCTCTTGCGAGCCACTCATGAATAAAACAAGAAACAGAGAAATTATGAGGAGGTGAAAAAGTTTTAGCTAGAAAACAGGGTTCAAACTATAGATCCATAATATAGATAGGAAATAATGGAGAGATGATGAATAGGGCTTGAAGATAGGTCTTTTTAGCAAGAATTTTTTTAATTGAAGAAAAATGTGGGGTGAAAAAACAAAGGCAAATATTAGAGGAGACAGAGAAATATGAAGAATGGCTGAGAGGAAAATTAGGTTGGTACAGAAGTAGTGAATTCCAAGGGAAGAGTGTGCAGCAAAAGATGGATAGAATCATGTCATATTTTGAAAGATTAAAAGAGCATGAAGCTGAGAAAGAGGCACAGAATATAATAATAAGTGGCTTTCTGGTGACTTTCAAGCAAGAAATCCCAATAAGCTTGGTAACTGTTAAGTGCTAGATTTTACGATACAAGGGTGAGAGGAGGGGGAACTGTGGACCATTAAGAGAAAGTCACAATGAAAAGCAAAGATTTGACAAGAAACAGAATTTTTTTTTCTTGTTTAGCATAGAAGAAAAGGAAAATAATTTGAAGGTGCTTTATGAAATGAGAATAATTAAGGTAGCAATAGGAGAGAGGGAGAGGGGGACAGAGAGAGAGAGAGAGAGAGAGAGAGAGAGAGAGAGAGAGAGAGCTAGCGAGAATGAGAGAGACTGACTGAGAGACCCTCGGAAGATAGATTAATTTTGGCCAAAAAAAAAAAAAAAAAACGGGAGAGAGAAAGAGAGTGCCATGCCATCTACTTAGAGCAGGAAAGGAGTATCGAGGCAATCTGTGTGTAAACTGTTCAATTGGTGAGTGAAAAGATTAGCTACCACCCAATAGCATCTAGGGGTCGGGGGAAGTTATAGACTATGATGTAATAATGCCTTCAGGAGAGATGAGAAAAAATTTGACACTGGAGAGGATATGAAAATTGCAACCAGTGACTCAAGAATGGCACAAGGGTATTAGTGAAAGCAGTGCTGAAGTGACAGTGGAGTCCATTCTCCCACAGCAAGTTCCAAGTAGCACTGCCAGTGGAAAAGGCTCAGGATTCTTGTCATGACTCTGCTCTAAGTACTTGGAAAGCCTTAAGTCTTTTTACTATAGGAACTTTGTATGTTTTTAAATCTTTGCTATGGGACACATTGACCATGTTTCCTTACAGTTTGTTGTGGAACTTCAATAAGATAACACAGATGATGATGATGATAAATAATAGTAATAGCAACAGCAGCTAAAAATTATTTGGCTTTTTTTATGATAGGCTAGATATTGTTCTAGCCTTCTACATATGTTAACTTACTTCACCTTCCCATCAGTTCTATGAAGCTCTATAATTTCCCCTCAGTTTACAGAAAAAATTCAGAAATAGTGAACTTAATTGCTTAATTTTAATAACTAATAAGTGATAGAACCAGGATTCAACCAAAGTATCCTGATCTAGATAAAGAATTTCAATAATATGAAGTCTTGTATTTTTCTAAGTACTATTAAAAGAGAAATAAAGTATTATATTCTTAAGACATGTTCAAAACAATTTTCAAAAGAGGACTTTTTAAAATTTATTTATTTTGATTGCTTAAGGTATCTGTTTTTCTAATCCCACTAGTTCTTGATAGCATTGTGTTTCTATAGTTTTGTTTTTCTGTGAGAAAACAGTACTTCCCATCTTCAGGTGGTTTCTGAAGGAAGCTAAGCCTCTGATGTTGTTTTGCAGTATTTATTTCTATGGGAAGGCGGCAGCATCGTTGCTCTGAGAAGTTGCCTCTCCTTTCATGGGTTTTTCCTAAGAAGCTACCTTGAGCTTCCTTTCCGACCCTGAGCCAATTGGTATATCGGGCAAAGATGACTGAATTACAAGGAATATAGCTATTAAAAGGCTAGATAAAATTCTTCACCATATTATTAATATGTAGAACAAATTTTGAATGTGTTTCTTCAGAGTGTCCTGATAATAACTTCTGCCTCAAATAGTCATTGAGCTAGACACCAAGCAAACTGAGTTGGGTGGGTGATATTTTACACCAAGAGCTATATGGCCCCAATGCAAGAGCTGTATGACTGTCAATCAAAGGCTTAAAAGACTGTTCCAAACAGCCCACTGTGCCTGGTAGGAAATCATTGCTTTCAATACTGTAACAGCTGTAGGAGCTTATTTATAATATCTTCAAACTCAATTGGACGTCATTTGGAATTGCTATAGCTACCTGGGAATTTGATCAAAAGAAAGGTTAAAGAAGTTAATTCAGGGTGACATCCTCTGTTAGCATCATGAAGAAAGCAGGCAAAGCACAGCTTAATCACCTCATTGTAGACACCTCCCTCAGGGACAGTAATGGGGTTCTGCTACAAGTGACACAAGTCAGATTTGGAACTGGCCTTGATAGAGCCAACAAATGATAAGCTGCTGGCATATGTATTCATGGGGTTTGTAACTCATATAAGGTGTTGTCAGAAGATTTGCTTTTCACTCTCCACACATCCTATCTTACACAGCCAGAATCCCAGATCAATGTTCTACAGGGTGAACAATAGTGTTTTGCAACTCTGAAAAAGTACACTTTCTCTTTCTAGCCTGGTTCATATGTTTTTGACAGAAGCTTCTGTACAAAAAAGAAGTTATTGATTCAGAGCCACAGGAACTAGAGGGTAAACAGTAAAAACCATGCAGAATCCAGGCATCAAAGCCAGCGTGTCAACACAAGCCCATACAGCAGTGTCAGAGACAGGTTAGGCACCTTGCGCTGTGTCTTCAGTGATGCAACAATTCAGGTCCAAATGAAAAAAGTCAATTGCAAACTCAAAGAGCCTTAGTGCCCTGCCTCTTCACATGGCCATACAACCTCCTGCTTAGGCTTTGGAATACTTCTAGAATTGCTTCTAGAAAACATTTTTTTAAAAATCTATGTCCATACTTTTTCCCTAGGTTCTATTATATATTTTTTCTGAGGAAGGAAAAAAAAAGAAAAAAAGCATCTCTTGTGTTGAACAGGCTGTAGACAATGAGCTTTCTTTATTCTAGCCTTTAAAGATCTTATTCAGAATTGATGGGAATGTTGTGACCTTGCTCTTTTTGATATTTCACAGGTTCTGCTGACTTTTTTTAGATGCTAGATTTTCTTAGATGTTAGCTAGATTTATATATGGAATTTACTGAAGAATACCATGAACTTTCATGCTCAGAAAATCTGTCTAAGCTTGCTTTCTAATGTATTCTGAAATTTACATTCTGTTTCTGTCCCATGCCCCAGACTTAGGGTAGATTTGAGCCAAAAGAGTTGAAGTTGTGATGAAGAGCTCTTACTCTGTCTCCCTACACTTTATGCCAGAGCATAGATCCAGGATAGAACTGAAATTGTTCCAACCCTAAAATGGAACCTCTAACATTTTCGTCTTAGTTTTTGTTAGCAGAAAACCTGAAGCAAACTAATATTTGTACAACACACTATCTTCTTTTCTACACTTTAGTATTTTTGCTTTTTGGTATTTTGACTATTTTCAGTTCCCTGTGAAGGCAGAGACCTTTCTTGGTTATCAATGTCTCCTTGATATTTAAAAAATATTAATCATATTGTAACACTTCCTCATTTAAAACTCTTTATTGGTTTCCCATTACACTGGGCAAAAAAAAAAAAAAAATTCTCCACGGACCTGAGGACCTGCATGATGTGGACTCTGTCTCATTTGAGGCCACCATTCTTGTTCCCTGCCCTCCATACAAACAAACCTCTTTCCATTCTTGCAAGTTCTTTTCCATCCCAGGCTCTTTACACATGCTGGTCCCTCAATCTAGAACGCTCTTTTGCAAGGATGACTTCCTCTTATTTAAATGTTGCATCTTCAATTATACCTTCCCCAACTGTCTCATTTAACTAGATAACCTCTTCTCTTCCAAAACCTCATCTCTATTTTCTATATCTCTATAACCACTGTGTTTCTTTAGGAATGCTTACAATAGTTTATTTATATTTTTTGTTTATTGTCTGACTTCTTCACTTAGCCATGAGCTCTATGAGGTCAGCAGCACATGCCTGTGATATTCCTAGAACTTAGTAGAGTACATGGTACATTGAAGATATTTAACAATTGTTTGTCAAATGAATAGATGAGCTTGGGAGAGATGTGATGATAAATGTACCACATACTTGCCATCTTCAGTGTAGAGGAATAGAAAGAGAACAGTATTCTGTAATCGTCATAATCAGTAAAGTGTTTTTGATCAGGCGACTGAATTTTAGAAAGATTGATCTGACAAAAAATATAGAAGGCTTGACAGTAGAGAAATACCCTTAGAAAGACCAGTTAACAATGTAGATGAAGAGAATTGACACCAAGGGGTGTGTTTTAGCTAAGTAACAGTGTTGATTAAAAACTTTGATATACTAAAGCAGGCAGACAAGAGATCATTTCTTTTGATGGCTAATTCATTCAAAATACATGTTTTGGCAAAGTTGTTAGGAAAATGGAATAAAAAACTATTCACTGCCCCAACTCTCAGTCCTGAGGGGGTACTTTCAAAGACAGAGCTTGATGTAATTCAGCACCATTTTAGTACTTTGGTTCTATAGAGAATCTTCTGGTCAAGTCTGGGATATAAAAATTAAACTCTTTTTTTTTTTTAAGTCAGATTCTCTAACATCTTTCAATACAGTGATATATTAATTGAGATGGATTTGATTTTCAAACTGTTCTTTATAGGGGATTGTGGGAAAGGAGTGTCAGGATGCCTTTTTTTGATAAAGGTGGTTTCAGTAGGTAGAGTATGAGATTTTGAGTCAGATATCCTAGGCTTGAGTCCTGGCTCTGTCCTTCTCTAATTGAATAAAATAGTCATTTAATTACTATAATCCCATTTCTGATCTATAAAATGAAAACAACTCATATCCTAATTCACAGTTAAATACTTTTAAACAATAAGCTGCTTTACGAATCCTAGTGACCAGAATGCACAGATACTTTGCATCTCCACTTTGCCCCACAAAGCTGCATATCATCATTTCGACTTCTGTTTATCCAGAAATTAGTGGAAGGGGATTTATATATATGAAAAATGGAGAAGGAAGGAAAGGAGACATAGAACACATCAACTGGGCTAGTGTGTCCAGTAGTAGAGAGCTTGTGGTGTGTGTGTGTGTAAATTAAAGCCATCAGAGAATTATCAGTACCAAATGCTGAATAATTAAATATTGTAATTTGTAATTTTTTTTTTTGCAACTTTGTAAGGTTAGAGTAACTAGAGAATGAGGGAAAGAATCTTTTTGTCATGTAGTCTTTGTTAGGCAGTGATTTCTGGACTCTTGGGTCAGGAATTTTTTGGAGTCTCTGATGAAAGAGATGGACTCTAGAAAAATTTCCATGTATATCTTCACACTCCAATTTTGCTTACAGATCACCTGAAACTTGGCAATCTGTGAACCTTAGTTTAAGAAACCTGACTATGAGCTAGCAATTGAATTTTCTCTGTTTACGTTTCAGTCTTTTCTCTATTTTTGTTATGTTTTGTTTAATTTTCAATGGTATTGTTCTCCTGGGTAATAAACAGTCAAGAAAGGCCTGGCATGGTGCTAGGGATTTTCTCAACCTTTAAATCTTCTAGTCCTTTCAGTAATCTTTCTGAGTAATGGGGCTTGCTGTTATCCATGTAACATTGACTGAATGACTAAGTCGGTTCTGGATTGCTCATGGATGAACCTAGAAATACTGAGTATAAATTCCATCAGGAGATTATTAGCTACTTTGTGCCTTTCACCATAGAACAAAATGTATCCCTGGGGCAAGACTACCTTTTTTTTATTGTCAGGTGAACCTCTCACCACCACCTCTTCCTCTGGAGGGCACATATCACAGAGGAAGAAAGATCACTCCCAGAATACTCTCACTCTTGAGGTACTTTAGAACATGTCAGGTCACCATTAAAGCCAAGGGGTATATACACATGTATCTTTAAAAATACAAAGAAGAGTTCTGCTATTTAAATATTCAAATTGGTAAGATTTGCTTTCCTAGATCATTATAATTTCTATTCTTGACCTAGAAAAAAGACGCATTTATTCTGGTACTCCTTACAGTGATAAATGTTTAACTTTGATCAAACACCTGTAATCAATTCCCAGGAAGCAAGCTGTTTCTAAAACATCAAGAAGTACACAAATATCTTTAAATAAATAAAGTGTATAAATGGTTGAAATGTTAAAATCAAGGGATTCCATATTATGATTAATGATAATATTTGGAACAAATTTACAAAAGTGCACATAATTGAAAAAGCAGGTTTATTTGAGTAATATCAAAGTGTTTATCAGTAAAATCCTCTGAGATGCTCAGATGAAAGGCACTGTAGAGGTATAAAAATTGTTATCATTATCATCATCATTATTTATAACTAGCCTAATTCTAATAATTTTCTTGAAGTTGCTTTATTTATACTGTTGGCATTAAATTTCATCTTGATTTCAATTAGGGCATTACAAACTCCTGATTTTGGTTAATGCTGAGAACAAAAAGAAAGAAAACCAAGCATCACCAAACCAAAAAAGAATAATTTAAGAGGACCAAGTTTTCCATGCCTCCAGGTTACTTTCATATTTGTTTCTAAATATATCCTTTTATACAAATTAACATCCCAGAAAGAAAGGTTGGTCATATCAGAGAAAAACAGAAATTATGCTAGATCTCATGATGCAACATAACGCTAGGCATTTATAGATAATGACCATGGTTCAGGTTATATTAAAATAGAATTTTAGCAAATTGTGTCAAAAGAAATGACATTATCTTGTTCAAAGTCAGAAAACCCAGTGATTCTGAAATTAGTTCTTTGGAATAGGTCCATATGGTTAGTTAATGTGATTTGATGCTATCTGGGTGGTGTTTTGAAAAGCAAACTTGCTTTTCCTGTACAGAAAACCCAGATTTTACATACTCCCGTAGTTCTTTTCTTGCACATTAATATTTCACTCTACTTTCAACTTTTGTGGATGTAGACATTTTGAATGATAGCATGTTCAGATAAAGTGATTCGTTTTCTGAAAGAATGATTACATTTCCAAGTGAAAATCCAACTTGGGAAAAGAAATGGTCAGCAATATAAAGCAAGAAATCTGACTTTTAAAGAAAAATTTTTAGTCACTTAAAAAAAATCCTATTAGTTACAAACTGAATTTAAAAAATGATGTTAGGAGA
The DNA here is from genome assembly GCA_004027375.1 of Macroglossus sobrinus. Lineage (NCBI taxonomy): Eukaryota > Metazoa > Chordata > Mammalia > Chiroptera > Pteropodidae > Macroglossus > Macroglossus sobrinus. Next base: position 445,494 of record PVKZ01000714.1, on the reverse strand, counting down.
AGCACAAAATAATCATAGAAAATGTTACAAGCCATCTTTCATGAACTTTCTTTTTATTAGGTCTTGGATGGATGATTTTACTACTTAGAACCTGAATTACAAGTCTTGGCAACTGAAACCCAATAGAAAACAAACAAAAACAAACAAACAAACTCCTGACAAGTGAAGTGTAGTAATAAACTAAAATTTCAAATTAAACAATTTTTTAAGGGAAAAAGATACTTTCGATTAAAAAATGATTTTATAAAAAGTTTAAAGAATAAACTAAAACATGTTACTACTTTAGAAAATGAAGTCAGTCTAATCAAGAGTTTCTCAATAATTGAAATGTCTAAAAATATCTAAAGACCATTATTTTAAAAATAAATTTAATATTAAGACTGTAGGTCTATAATAGCAGTGTTTGCTTTTTCAAATTGTAATATTCTAACATATTCTTCAGTGTGTGCAAGTTTTATAAGAACTTTTATTTATTTCACTTTACTGAATTAAAAAAATGTATATGTATTGTGTATCAGATTACCTGAAGATTGCCGTATAGACTTGGGGGTCTCTATTTGTATTACTCTTTTATCAATGCTGAAAGATCACCTAAGGAGTTGGTATTTAACTCTTATTGCCCTTGGCAATAAAACAGCATTTGTCCCAAGGTAGCCAGCAAGATGAATTTCTTTTGCCAGTTATAATGAAGGAACTTTACTGTTGCAATGATGATTTACAAAAGAAAAACTTTTTTATTGACTAAAATTTTAATTTCTTAAGTGATTTAAGAAATTGAGATGTTTGATGAGCACCATAAAAGTAAAATTGTGTAATTATTTTTATGGAATAATGAAGAAAATAATAGGAATGGACTTACTACATAAATAAACTATATATTCGTGCTTTCTGGAGGCCAAATAATATCATAGAGTGCTTTGCAAAAGATGGTTTTACCATAATTGATTAGAGAGAAGTAGTGGGAATTTGAGGGCTTTCCTTCACACACAGAAGAACACACATGTTCAACTGAAAAGAGCCTGAGCAGAAGCAGTCAGCATCGTACTCAACCATATGCAGGCTATGAGAAAATGTCCATTGTGGATCTTTCTTGCCTTTATATGACAAGGCACCTTATAAAAAGTTCAATAGCAATACATGCAGAAGCAAATATAAAAAATATATTTTTTAATTTAGAGATATTCATTTTTTACATTATTTTTTATGGTTCGTATTGAATTTTATTTATAATGGATTGATGGTAAATATAAGTTTATTATCAAAATGCTCCCTTTTGAGGGCGATTGTACAATATAGAGGTTTCAGAAAAACTGATGGAAGAATTCATTTTAATGTAGATTCACTCTTAGACAAACTATAAAAATTGACTGAAAAAAATAAACAAGTAAACTTTGATAACAACATCTTCATTCCTTCCTCCATCCTTCCTCCCTCCTCTCTTTCTCCATCTCCTATCCTCCCCTTCTCTCTTTCTTTCTGTCTTTCTCGCCCTTTCCTCCTGACGTCTGAGAATGACAACATAACACTCAGTTCTGGGTAATCAAGATGTTATTTATCAAACAAGGAAGATTTCAAACTCAAATGTAAACTACATTTTATTTTTTCTTTAGTGTTTAAGTATCAAGAATGGCTTGAGTTTCAGGACATTTGGGCCACATTTCTTTTTCTACTGATTTACTCACATCCTATTCATGTGAAAAATCCACAAGTTGATAATGCAATTAGAGTTTATTACTCTTCAAAGATCCAGGTGTTCCTGGAACAACTCCCGCCAGAAAACTTAACTCTTTAAAAATGTGTATTTAGTTCAGTTTAGTAAAAAAGATTTGAGAGTACACTCTGCACAAGACACTATCCTAAGCCATGGTGGTAAAGAGATAAGTTTCCATTATTTTAGTCACTGAAGAACTTAGAATCTGGTGTGGGACACTAACACAGAGGAAGTGGAAGGTAAAAAAAAAAATGTATTTATGTATTTTATGTTATGCTACTGTAGATTTTTTTTTTTACCTACTTTTTATAAAAGCTTTCTGGTCTTTTTTTTTTTTTAACTAGAATTCAGAGCTTGTGAAAGAGATATTTATATTTTACTAGTATCAAAACTATGAGAGGAGAGGCATCATTATTATATTTGATCTTTTTTGTAAGACGTAAATATCCTCAAGCTGGGACTAACATAATAGAGAAAGTAAAATAAGTAAAAAGTGAAACTATGATGAAAGAGGGCTGAGTCCCACACAAGCACATTAGCTAGTGTTGAATGAAAAATAACAATGCTGGGTCATTTTCAGTGCTGGTAGCAGGGGATAGGAATGAGGAGCCCAGATGGCCAAGGATGGTGTGAATCATTAAAAAAATTTTCCTGAAACTTTATTAAAATCACTGCATTAAAAATGAATTAGTAAACCTAAATAATACATATTTAAAAAAAAGACAAACTATAAACTAAACATTAAAATAACATAGCCTTTAATCATTTTGCTTTGATTTTTTAAAAATGCTCAGTATTAACGGAAGGAGGAATATTTAATTCATGTTAGAGAACAGGACACATGACTTAGTAAAACAGCCATTCAGAGCCAAAAACAAAACAAAAACAAAAAATACCTTTCTACTGTCTGTACTTATGCAATTAGGTGAAAATGAAGGCAAGAACATTTGTAAGGTGGGTGGTAGACTGAAAGTAATAAGCTCAAAATGTCCTCTTTAGATCTGAGTTTATAACATATGTTTTCATAGGTGCTAGTATCATAGGAAAAACGTCTGTGGTTAAATACGTTGCAACAAATCAAGCTAAACAGACTTGTTCACTGTAGATCTTCTTAAATGAAGATGACTTTAAAGTGCTGATGTGCCTTGTAACTCACCAGGAAGGGACGTTGGTATAACCATTCCCCAAATGCTCTTAACTATGGGACACTTTTGAAAGAGCTCACAGGAGAAACAGGTCCTTGGGACATAGTTTTAAAAATTTCTATGTTACTACTGAGCAGATGCAAAACACAATTATTGCTCTTTAAGAGAAAAGAAATGAAGCCGAACCAATTATCTTCTGGGTTCAACATGGAGTTACACATTTGATATGTTTTGTTTCATCTTGACCTCTGTGATGTAAGTATTAACAGCTCTACCCGTGCCATGCTTCCCACCTACCTAAATTCTCAAGTAGACAGGAAACTGATGATCTGGGGTATTAGTATATTATCTTAGTAAACTGGTAAGATTTAAACTGAGATTGAAATCAGGTTTTAAAAGCTTGAATTTTGGAAAACTTGAATTGCAACTGGAATAAGTTAAATAGAGACTGGACTACATCATGTGATCGATCCATTGTTGAATTGAAGGGACACCTATGTGAAAAGCTCTGATAGTACAGTGATAAAGATGTGGCCTCTTCTTAGAGACTTAAGATTTGGTAGGAAAGGCCATTTCAGGAACAAGTAATTTCAGTGCAATACAGTAAGTGATTTGAAGAGGCACACACATCTCTTTGCCTTTGTTTATCTCTCTTCTTGAAGTACAGTGTACCTAAGCCTTGATCCCCATTAATTCACGCATATAAGAAGTTTTAAGACTGAATCGTAATGCATTTTCCTTATAAAATGTTTTCTAGGCATCTTGTTTGGAATTAATTGCTCTTTATACTATGCTCCCATAGCACTTTGGTTTTCCCTCATCAAAACCCTTATTTTCAAAGTGTGATTTAAGGTATATCTGTTTATTTTTCTCCTAGATTGAAAGTTTTTTGGAAGGATGATGTTATTGTAGACATTCTTATAATCACCACTGCCCCAAACAGTGCTTTGCTTGAATATAGTAGACCCTCAATCAATGTTTTTGTTTGGTTGCTTGGTTTTCTGAAATAAAATAAACATTTTAAAGTTAAATTTTACCATTGTTTTAAAATCATTAATAACTTGAACTGTAGCATCAAAAACATTCTTAAAGTCAAAAACAAACAAGAAAAAAAAGAACAACAAAGAGTAGAATGTTTTTTCTATTTTATTTTATTTTTACCTCTCTCTTGTTTTGTCATTAAGTCATACAATATGAGGAGAAGTCAGAGGATGTAGGTCATGGACTATCTAGCTCATTAGGGAACCTATAAGGGCCTAACAATCCAGTTGATTACCAGACAAGTTGATCTTTTTACACAGTGAGAGTGAAGATCAGAAGAAAGTCTCTTACAGAGCCTTTAGCACCAGTCTTTCTTTGAAATCTTGAAGTGTAGACAAGTCCCGGGGCATTTATGTCAAGCCTAGGGAAAATATGATGATTTTAATCAGTAATAATTCAATCAGCAAGAGTACAGGCATTTACTTTTGTCAAATTTTGTCCAGACTTTGTAGTTTTCAAAAGATTTAAATGTAAGAAAGCATCTTTCTTATCTGTTAGTTGATAAGAAATTAGTTGAAATTAGTTAATTATTTAAAAAATTAAACTAGAAAATTATAATCATAGTATATATGATTCTTGAATATTTAGGATGATGAGAAGTCTAGTTATTTGTTCATAAACTATCAAATATACATAATGAAAGACAAATTTAAAAGTAAATATATTGCCTCATATGTTTTAGCTTTTAAAAAGGGGAGCTATAAATAACAAAATGTCGTAGGGTAAGTACAGGAGTAAATACATGACCGATTTTCTAATTAGTTTGGATTTACTTAAACCAGATTTTAAATCTAGATATTACCTGAGGTAATCATTTAAGGAAGGGGTCAGCACATTTTTTGTGTGTGTAAAAAGCCAGATAGTAGATACAGGTTTGCAGGCACCACAGTCTTTATAGCAGCTATTTAACTCTTCCATTGCAGGGCAAAAACAGCTACAGATATGTAAACAAATAGGCCTGGTTTTGTCCAATAAAACTTTATTTGTGAAAGCAGGCAGTGATCCTGTTTTAAAGCATTAACCCTGCCATACGTCAGAATTATCTGTGGAAAGTGACTAAAGGTAAAAGTGGACACACATGGTTTTGTATACCCAGAACAGCAGTCCCCTTCTTCTGAAAAATGCTCACCCCACACTCACACTGCAGTGTAGAAGTTTAATCGTGGACTCTTTCCTTAGATTGAGGGGCTTATTTTTCCTAGTCAACTCTTTCTTTCATTGAGTTGATAAATTTGTCTTTGGTCTAAGCTGCTGTGAGTTGTATTTCTGTTTCTTACCCCTATGAGAAACCTGTCAATACAAATAAATAAGTGCCACTGGATTGGAGATGAGGCTGGGAGGAAAGTGGGAATAGTGATTAAGCCTTTGTCTTCACTGGTTAGGCCAAGCTGAAGACCCCAGACGTTTTCCTCAGATGAGGCCTTCCTGAAGTTGCACAGCTGGTTGAAGCAGAAATCTCCCAATGGAGGTTATTGTAGATGAGCAATCATCTTCCCCTTGGAGAATCCTCCAGAGAGCTCTCTAGGTAATGCTACTCTTAGGGAGCTATTTATTATCTTGGCACACTTGTCCTATGTACAGACCAGTGGTTGTAAACTTGATCACTCTTCTGTGCTGTGCTGGAATTCATGCTGGCTTGGCTGTTGTCCAAGTGTTGTAAACATTCTAATTCCTCTGGGAAACTTTTGTAAAGAATATTTTGTTTCTCATGGTAGTCACTGGTCCCCTTTCACAATTCTGAGTAGTATAGTCTTTGGGAAAATTTCAGCAGAAATAAGTGGGAGACACTCCAGATGGGCCTGTTTCTTCTTGTCACTTGAATTATTGTCTGCTCTTGCTTCTTTGAAAGTCCCTCTCATCCTCTCTCCTGCGGCTGGTGTATTTCTGTTTAAAGTGAAGCTTTGAGCAACCTAAATTCCACCATGATTTCAGAACATTTGCGTTATGGTGGGCCCCCAAAAGGATATTCTTGGCCAACATTTCCCATTTTCTAAATGCACACAGCTAAGCATGTTGTGTGTTTATTGAAACAACTCTGGGGTTTGTCAAACTGCAGTTAGGTTGATGTTGACTATTTTACTCAGCACTCCCACTGAAAACAAAAACTGTGAGCTGATGGCACAGAAACAGGTGACTGATGTGGATCCAAATGGGGTAACTAAAGGCAAGTCAAAATAAAAGCTGGAAAGAGGTCTAATTATTTGTAGGTCCTACTGTCTGATTATTTAAACTTGTTCCAGTTGAAGAGATTTGTAAGTACTGATTGGGTTAGTGGTTAAGAAAAGGAATGACATACCTGCTTCATTGAACCTAAATACGAATTGTGCCATATGAAAACAAATGGTTATTTAGTAGGGGATCCAAGTTTAAGTATTAAGATATGCTATTTTATTTGTCCTTGCAACAATTCTCTGAACTAGATATTGACTCCATGAAGAAACAGAGGTTTAAAGAGGTCAGATAACAAGCCATTGATCACACCAATGGCAAGTGGCAGAGCCAGGACCAAAATTTGTGGAAGCACTAGAAACAGTGCTTATAACCTGAAAGGCATAGAAAGATTATCAATGTACTAGCCTCTTTTAGTGGTATTCATCGAAGACTATGGTTATTTTGTCTTGGCCTCATGAAGTTTTCATCTTTGCTGCATTCATTTTTAAATATGCAATACACAGTTAATCTGAGAATCTTAAATCAATGTTTTATCCTCTAGAGGAGTGGATTTCAATCAGCGGCAATTTCTTCCACACAGTGCACCCCTCCCCGCACCTCACCGCCAACCCTGGGGACATTTGGAAATAAATGGAGACATTTTTGGTTATCACAACTGGGTAGAAGCTGCTACTGGCATGTTGTGTAGAGAGGCCAGGGTTGTGGGTTGCTACTAAACATACTACAACATACAGGACAGTCTTCTTTCAAAACATAAATTATTCTCAAATATCAATAGTGCCAAGTTTGAGAAACTCCACTTTTGGGTGATCTGGAAATTAATAGAAAAACCTTGGAAAGATTGAGAACTTGGCCAAGCAGAGCTATACATCTCATATCCATAGAGAATTCTATCTTGTCTCTAGCAGCTCTCACATTTCAGCCCCCTTAACATGTGTCTCCAGCACGACTGGTCTGTGATGTCACCAATATCATAAAAAAAGCTAAACTGATAATCAAAGTGGAGCTCTAACATTTCAGAGAAGATAACTTTGGCATATGAGTCCCTTTTTTCTTGTTTCATGTTTCTTGGCAGCCATGTTCTTTTTTTTTTTCACTCTTGCACTGAACATTCTTTCCAAAAAATGGCAACTTCTGAAACTATGCTTTTTCTTTTGAAATACAACATATGCTTGTTTAACGCTCCATGTGGCCAGAGTTCCAAACACAGGACTTTTCACATTTGTTTTTCATCATTTTTGACAATTAGCCTCTCTTATTTCTATAAACATCTCACTCTTAAAGAGTAGTTCTTAAGTACAATTTATCTTTTCCTGGGTGGAGCAAAGATTTCCAATGAATAAGCATTTTACATTTTTCTTTGCAAAATGTTTTCCCAAGTGTTTAACAATGTGGGCAAACCTATAAGCAGACAAAAAAAAAAAGAGTGTTTTAGAGTTGAAAGTCTCCAAGTTCTTAATGCTAATTCTTTAGTTTTCACATTAAGGAAAGCCCCTGCCTCTCAAAACAGTCATGACTTAACACTAGGGATATGGTTTCACTTCACTACAGGCAAATACTATTTTTGTTGGGCAATTATTCAGGAAATAGAATGGTGTTTTAACCTAATATACTTCTATGAATACTTGAGTTTAATAACCTTTTACTATACCACAATTTCAGAGATTGAGTAAAAAAATTAAGAGAATATTAAAATAATTAACTTCTAAATTTTATTGAAAACAAACATTGATTGCTATACTGTTTCTTTCAGTGATCAATCAATTCAATCAAATAACATCATTTCTAAGTCCTGGAAAAGCATGGAAATGGATGATTATCTTAATTGAGTTTTTAAAGTCATGTCTAGGATCACCCTAGATTATGAAATTACTCTTTTAGGGGCACTCTTACATTGGTATTTGAGAAACTGCTTATGAAGCAAAAAGAAAGTAGCAGAGACATTTAAAATACCAAAGACCTGCATATAGAAAATGAAGCCAGAGTATTTTCACTTTAGCTTAACTTCATCCAAACCAGACAAAATCATGGAACTGTCTTTCTTTGTCCTAATGCATCACTGTCTTCATCTTAAAGATACCTTTTGTGTCTATATTCCTTTTCAAGAAAAATGAATTCCAAAATTCAAAAAATTATATTAACTTGATCACAGTATGGTTGGGCACATAGAGCAATACTTGCCTAGTGCCTTGTGCTCAGAGTTGGCCATGATGATATCAAACAAAGAAAATGCCTTTAAGCTTATAAGCTTAGGAGATTGGTTTACATGAATCGTAATCTATTTTGGCCCCATTTTCCCCCGATCGTTGAGGCATAGGGTTCCTAACTGTTCACTGTTTTCTTCATTAAATCAGGATTGTGTGTGTTTGTATGTGTGTGTGTATGTGTATCTGTAAAGTGTATAATCAATTACATAGCATAAAGGAAAACTCAGATGGGAGTTATAATATGTACCAGGGTTGGACATATTGTTTATTTGTTCCCAAAGGAAGTTCTTAATTAAAAACTGATTATTAATGTTCTCAGTCTAACTTTATAAAGCAGCTTTCTCCTTCTCCTCCTGCTCCTCCTCCTGTGTCTCTTCTTCTTCTTGTTTATCTGAAATCAAAGTGAGAGATTTAAGTATAGATCTAAACTTTACCTTAACCACAGTGTGAGTTTTACAAAGAGGTATTTAATAGTCTGGATTTCTTTGTTCATGATTTTATTGGATTGCATAGTAGGCTGCTCCTCCCTGGAGAAATTAAGTCTTCAGATTTCTGGTTGGCAAAGTCTTGGAGTTCCTCTTCTGTGCTCCCCTTGGGGGATGGAAGGGTCTCAGGTTGGTCTACAGTTACTTCTTCACTGAGCAGCATACCACTGTTCTAGGAGAAACTGCCAGTTGGCAGCCAGACATGAGTGATTTGGACAATTAGCAGGCTTCTGTTCAGTTCTTGGTCTTACTGACTGAAGAGCAAGTGTGTCACTTGGATGAGATAAGAATTCAGGCATGTGAAGTAACTGGCCTAGATCTAGTGACAGCACCAAAGGTGACATGGGTCAGTGCTTTAGACTCCTACCTCAATCTCTGTAAGCTCTCCAAACATACCAAACACATAAAAATTCAAATCAAAGCAAACAGTGGTCTTGCTATGCAAGCAGATTCAAGAGAAATATGTACTTCTCTTCTTGCAAATAAATTTTTGCCTGTAAGCCCTTTTTTATGTAGGAATGATACAATTGCCTATGCCAATAGTTTAGGAGGAGATTTTAAAAAAGAAAGAAAGAATTATGGTTAGTATTAAGCTTGTTCACTGATGTTTACACGGTCACAGTGAGCATCCTTGGATTATGTAGCTACTGAGCAAAAAGTGAAAATCTACAGAAATCTTATAGTTTCTGAGATTTTAAGAAGTTGAATAAACACTTTGAGCAGAGGCATTTTGGATAACTAGAAAAGACGTTTAAGTTTAAATTAGATTATTAACAGATGGTTGGTAAGCATGTAAAAAAAGAAGCCGTGATTGCTCAGAAATTCCATGGATTCATTGAAAACAAATCATACCAAAGAAATAAAATTTTCTACTTAAAAAGTGTTGTTGAGTGGTAGATGAGAAAAAAGCTATAGGTACAGTGTTTCATTTTAGTGAGACATTTGATAAAGTCTTGGTTGAGAGAGTTGCTGTATAACGAAACAATCATTGGATTTAGAATTGAAAAACTGACCTGATTCTCTTACTTATGAGTTCTATAAGCTTTCACAAGTCACATAACTTTTCTGAAACTAGATTTCTTCATCACTAAAATAGGCATGATTATGTATTTTCAATCTCTTTTCAGAATTATCGAATACTTGAGAGCAAGGTTAAGAACTATGCCTTGGATGAAACTCTAGTTAGATGGATTTGCAGTGAAATAAAAGACTAGGCTCATGTCAATTATACCTCAATTTTTAAAAATAAAATATATAGGCTCAAAGACCATTGGCCAGTGGATCAACATCAGCTTTACAAAAAGATCCTAGAGGATTTCCCTAAATTTTATTTTGTTCAACATATTATCAATACATTTTGTAAAAATATAGAAGTGATAATTATTAAAGCTATTCATAAATATGGGAGGATAACTTCCAGTTATAGAATCAAATTATCAAAATGTTTTATACCTATAAAGCAGGGCTAAAACATGATGTCAGATTTATTATGCATAGACATATTATTATGCATAAACATATTCTTTAAATTATAAAATATCAGTAACATTATTACAAGATGGGAGCCTACTATAATAGCAATTAAAAAAAACACTGAGGAATTTAATTGAATATAAGTCAAAAGAGAGAAAAATTAAAATGATTTTAAGTCCTTTCTGCCTTCACTTTTGCAAATAATTCACTTATTTCAATTAAATAAACACATTGAATTAATTGTCTCAGTTCCTGCCCATGCAGGACTCATATTTAACTAGGAGTATTTATACTGTGATGCAATCTATGGTGTGATAAAAGGGAACATTGGAGCTGAGAAAATGATGTAAGTGAGACTTTTTGCCTCTGCATTTATGTCTTTAGGTGTGAGTGTACCTGTACAAGCTAGTGGAAGCTATAGAGGCAGGTAAGGCTGAGTTGAGTCCTAAGGAATTGGAGTCATCTAGTTGGACAACGTGGGAAGGGCATTCCAAATAAAAGAGATTATGGCATAGAAGTGCATGCATATTTTAGGAGTATTAAAAATTTTATATGACCAAGGCATAGATTTGTGTAGTGTCTGAGCCAGGTTATGAAAAACTATTAATATAATAAATTATTCGGACTAATCTTGGAGGTGATAGAGAAACATTACAGATATTAAATTGGTAGCATCACTAAATTTGTGTTTGAGAAACTCTAATGGTTCAATGCTGCACTAAATAAATTTGGAAGAGGCTGAAAACAGGGAAATACATTAAGAAATAGGTTAGTCAAGAGTCTTGGTTGCAATGTATAGAAATCTAAAGTGATATAATTTGAGAATAATAGAGAAATGATTAGATTCTATAACCAAGGGTAGATGTAAAACTGGCCTTAACAATGACTCTGTAAGAATTAGTGACCTATGCGCTATTTGGATTTTCTTTTCCTAACTCTGTCTTTTTTTCTTAATATGTCAACTTCCTTCTCTCATAGAAGATTCTTTATTAGGCTTAATCTATGACTATAAGCAGCTGTCTCATCAGAGAGTTTCTGTGTAAGGGCTCTGTCAGCTAGGTTGGATCATGTACTCATCTATAGACAGATCACTAAGGTCGTGAGATGAGATGTTTTGACTGTCATGGGGCTAACCTACCTACCCAATACCTATTTCCAATTTCTTAATTGAAAACAGAACCCTAATTTTGTTTAAGGATCTAGTAGGTTCAATCTCATGCAATAGATCATGATGAATTTAAACTAAGCATTACAATCTAATTCTGTATTTTTCAACTTTCTTCTTTCTTTTTTTTTCCTTTTTTTTTTTTTTTTGCAACTGGTGGTATCTTTGCAACTGACTTCATCTGAGGGAGATTTCAAAGAAAGTGTGCATTAGGAATTTCTAAAAACCCATTTACTCTCTTGATATAAGGAATTGAACTTGATTGGGGCCTTCTTTCCTCCTCCTGCTTTTCCTCTTGCCCTCAGAACAGATACATTTGAGCAGCAGTAGTTACCTAGTGACCATAAGGTAACATGTCTGTGGTAAATGACAAGAGAATTGCAGAGACATAGGCACAAATTTTTTGAGCCACTATAACTAATGTGAGCAACTACCTACATCCAGTATTCTTAAATTGTGAGAAAAGCAAATCTTTATTTGCTTTAACCGTTTGGGTGACTTGCAGCCAAATACCTTTCTAAGTGTTGTAGTACCACTATTCAAATACTGTGTCCATGGGGGTAAGGTCAAGCAAGAAATTGGTAGCTACTATTCAGAATACATGTTCACTAGAATGGGGGAGGAGAGCAAGTTTTCCCCAAAGAAGAGAGCATGTGTAGCATAGAAACAGTCACCGTGGAAAATTATTGTAAATGGCAGAAATCCCCAATTTTAATTTGATATAGGACTATTTGGAAGAGTCACTGCCTTGGCCCATCCATGGGATCTGGACAAAGACAGAAGAAATGGGTCTGTAGAGAAGATAGTTTATAAGAGGCATGCAAGAGAGAAAAATGAAAGAGATTTGATTTTGTTTAGGTTTATAGTTGTTAGTGCTTTTTTAAAGATGACACTTAAGTAGAGGACAGACAGTAAAGGCTAAAAAATTTTAAGCTGGTAAAATTTTAGTCAGCAGTAATAGAAGCATAATATCAAATTTAAGAAATTTTAAAGGACCTAGCTGCCTGCTATCTATCTATCTGTCTATCTATCCATCTATCATCTATCTATCTATCTATCTATCTATCTATCTATCTATCTACCTATCTATCTATCTATTTATCTATCTATCATCTACCTACCTACCTACCTACCTACCCAGCTCTCATCACTATTGTCATAGTCATCTATCATTTATCGTATAGCTTGGTAGATATCATGTTATTTATCTCTCCTCCTAATCCTGCTTTTAACAAGATGTAAGTAATTCATGAAGATATGTACATAAAATGAGATAAAATTTGTGCAAAATAAACAAAAATTGAAATGAAGGGAAGTCCACACAGAACAATAAGAGGCAGTATGAATTTCATGAGGGCAGAAATTTTGTGTTATCTTTGTAGCTCCAATTATATAGAGTGCCTGGCATAAAAAAGAAGTTGAATAATGGTTTGTTGAAGGAATAAATGACTGAGTAAGTATGTTCCAAATGTTCAAAGACCTGTATATAAAAGAGGAATTAGACTGATTTATAATCTTATCTTAGTGTGATTTTATTTCAAAGTAAGGCAGAAACATATGGTGACCCTACAGTTTTGAGGCAGGATGTGTATCATTGAATAACCACCAGAAAAAGATGTTTAGAGGAAATTTGAACTTATTTTTGTGGGATGTAGAACTGTGTTTCCTCAGTTGCAGTAAAGAGAGCTCAGCAGCCTATTTTCTTCATTGTCTACAAAACTGTTAATAGCACAATTACAATACTACCCTCTATGTCATGTCATCTGCCTGCGACTAGGGTAGAGAGTGCTTGTGTGGAGGTAGGGTCAGAGAGAAAGGAACTCATTTAATTTTTTGCCTCCTTTGAGTATCTGAACTTCTAGATGGAAGATTTTATAAAATAAAGTGGAAAAAATGGAAGGAAAAGAAAGTTTTATAAGACAAAGAGTAAGAAGCCATTTTCCCAGTCTTTTGACTTATTCTTCATCTTTAGACAGTATACATTTGTGGTTGAAAGTCTGGGCTCTAGAGCCCAATGATTTGAGCTCAAATTCTGACTTACCCACTTACTTAATATACAACCCTGAGCTAATTATTTAACTCTTCATCCTCAATTTTCTTTCTAGTAAAGGAGGAATAGTAATACCCATATCTAAAGGTTGTTTGAGGATTAAATAATTCATGCAAAGCACTCAAAGATGACTGACACATACTTGGCATTCAGCAGATATCACCTAATATTATTGCTCACTGTTACTATTTTTTTTGTTGACCTTTGCCATGTTTAATAAAAATATTAATAATTAAAAATAAAATCATAAAATGTTATATATCTAGTATGTTGCAGTCATCAGTAGACTATATGGGATATATCAGCTATGCCCTCAAATTGCTTATAGTCTGATTATAGAGGCAAAATACAAAACTCTCAGGAAATACTAGAAAAGGAACACATACTAGAAAAGGAACATGTACAATAATGCAAGCAATATCAGGTGATGGTAACACTATTTGGTGAATATATATATTTATATACATATGAATAATTGATTCTTAAAACAAATGTTTGCTGAATAAATTTGTGAAAAAAATTTGGTAAAATTTATGAGTGTCTTTTTTGATATTTCATTGTAATATATGTGGGAGAGGAGGTGGCTTAAAAGAAAACCAAATGTAAAAAGCAGAACAGGCAGGGACTAAACTAGACCTAAAGTCTCCAAAGGTATGAAAAATTACAGATTATGTGGGTCATTAATAAATGAGTAAAACATAAAGCAGACTTCCAGCATTTGTGAAGAATTACTCTTGGAAACAGTATAAAAATGTGGTATGAGTTTATGAGGAGTTTATGTATGTATCTGATCCGAGGCCAGGAATAGATTCCAAGCATATCCACAGAGTTGGTTGCACATGTGAACGTCCTGGAAAATCTAGCCATAATTCTATTTCCCCAAGTTGCTCAGCCTCTGACTGAAATGTTCTTGGAAACATAAATATGCAGAACACTGTAGAAATCAGAACGATTTATATGATGGTTTTTCTACAGAGAAATGTTTTAGTCTTTTAGCTAATAGGGTTAGTATTCCCCAAGATTTGTTCACCATATTCTGATTAAAATTCTAATTGTATTAACAATCATTTTCCTTTCCTTTAAAGCATTTTAATAGCTTCCACCTTACTCAAAAACCACAGTTTATTTTATATGCAAATGAAACAGAAAGAAAATAGAAAGAGCCAGACATAAAAAGAATTAAACTGGAGAGTTCAGCCACAAAATTCCAAGTATTTTAATGGATATTCTTGGTTTTTCCTGGATTTTAGAAAAAAATTTGCTACCTTTGCAATCTGAAATCATATTAATTTCTGAAAGCTATTTTATTTAGAATCAGAGGTTCACAAAACCTTTATGTGAGAGGAAGTTTTTGGAATCCAACCCATCCAGAAATCCTTTCTACAGCCTGGCTGACAGTTGCTCATTCAGTCTCCAGCTGAGTCCTTCCAATGACCAGTAACTTACAACTGCACAAGTCAATCCATTTTATTGTTCAATATATCTAGTGGCAAAAAAAGTTATTTTTTATATAATTTAAATTCCATTAGCCTTTTTTAGCCTCTGAATATTTGTAGGATTGTGTTTCCATTAAAACTCACATTATGACTTTGTGTTCCTATAGGCCCTCATAAGAAATTTAGACTTTTTTGAATAGTTCTCAGATATTTTTTATCCCTCAGGGTGTTATTTTACATATGCTTTCATATAGATTCAGCCCAGTTCTTCACTCTGGCCCTCTTATCAATCTTCCGTGTTATTGGAATGAACATGAATGGTCCTTGAGAGGTGTCCACTCTGTCAGGCACAGATAGATGTTAACGATAGTCACCACTTTGGAGCTACCATTCTTTCTTTGGCCATCCATCTGAATATAGAACAAATTATTCATGTAATTCTCTATATCACAGGCTGTAATTTTCATCAAGATTTATCAAAGATTTGGGATTATTTGTCCTTAAATATGGTTGCCCTTGAGGCTTGCCAGCCATAGGGCTCTCATGAGAATGTCCCACCTAGTACCTGGTTTTCTTCTTCATGGCAGGTCAATTTGCCTCCATTAGAAAAAAATGTCCTTAGGCTCCAAAAGTTACTGGGCAAGGAAGGAATAAACATCTACTGTGCATGCCAATCTCAGGTCTACATAATTGGCCAAATCTTCTTTTTTCCCTAGATAATTATCCTTGAGATTCAAAGACAATTATGTTAACATATAACAATCCAACCTCAGTAATTTCCTAACGTTTAGTTAGGAAATTCTTGGTTAGGAACTGTTAAGTAAAGGACCTTCACGAAAGGTTCTTGTTTTATTTAACAGAAAATAACTGTGGCTAATCTAAACAGGAAATAAATTTGTTAGTAAGAAATAAGATGGCTCCCAGAATCAGGCTATAAAGAACAGACAATAGCCTGTGAGGTTAGGCTATAAGAAGTTGCCCGGGCCTAGCTATGGCTGAGGTCTGGTTAGGAAGTTGCCTCTGAAAGCCACCTCTAAACACACATGTCAAACATCACTGCCAGACTATATGTTTCTTTCACCTTTATACCCTAAACTAGTGTTGTCTAATAGAAATTTCCATGATGATGAAAGTTTACCTTCATCTGTCCAAAAAGTAGCCAGTAGATGTAAGTGACTACTGAGCATTTGAAATGTGGCTAGTGGATCTGAAAAACTAATTTTTAAAGTTTTACTTAATTTTAATCAAATAGCCACATGTGGCTATTAGTTACCATATTAGACAGCATAGCTCTAAATTATACGAGTCTATTATCTTGGGATTGTCAGTCAAATTTTTTCCAAGATATAATTTTCTAAGTATGAAAAGTGCTATACATACTTCTATTCCTTGGCTCCTAGATCTCTATATTTAGCCTATGAGAGAAACAACACTCTATAGGTCATTGGGTCAGTATAAATAATATCTTCACAATAAGTGCTGTCCATCAACCATTGGACTAGGATGACTTCAATAGGCTCTTCCATCATTTGACAGGTCCAAGAGCACCTGAGTGATGGGGTAATGATGAGATCAGCAGATCTATGGATTAATCTATGTCCACAGGGTCTTAGTTAAATGTCATGGCTCTGAAGCTAGACTTTATAGATTAGGATTCTATCTCTACCACTTGCCAGCTGATGACTTGAAGTAAGTTACTTAACTAAGGTATTTGTGCCTTGGTTTCCCTATGAAGATGATAAGAGTACCTAATTCAAGCACTAAATAAATTTATATAAAACACAGAAGAGAATCCATGTATATAGTAAGCTCTCATGAATGTTGTTTATTATTGTTTTCAATGCTACAGACAACCAAATGATTTGCAATAGAAGATCCAGTTTTTCTATGGAAATATGTAAATTTGTCAAACTACTATGAGTCGTAATGTACACTCTAGAGGGGCAACCCTTGCCTTCCTAGATAGCTGAGACTCAATCCTGAATGATAAAATAGCACCTTCTAGAAACAAGTAGTAAATTGTTTGATGATGAAACTTTTACTCTGTATGTTGAAAGATTAAATACAAAATTTAAAGTCTGCAGATTTAGGGTAGAGAGTGTGGAAATACACACAATAAAGGAAACATTGCCAGTGAGATTAATCTGTGCTGACTCCGAAAAACACATTAGTGGCTTCAGAAATTATTCCTGTCATTATATTGAGGGTTTTTATTTTTATAAAAACAGAAACCAAAAATGCAGAAAAGAACTCCAGTGCTAAGATTAATACATGGAGCATTATAGTGGTGAAAGAAACTATGCTTGCTTTGCGCTTAGACATTAATTTCAGTCTTGAACTCTGCTTGCACCTCACCGTAGGCCTTCAGCAGCCAGTGTTTAGCACCAGACAGTCCTGTCTTAGGCAAGCTTTTTCTTTTTTCTTTGTAAAACGGAAGAAAAAAAAAACCTACACATACAATAATACTAGTTCTTCAAAGATAATTTCCTTTTTTGCTAAAGAGATTTTAAAAATGTGAAAAGTAGGATCTGGCTGTACTCTTTTGTATGTCTCTAGAAGACATTGTACTATCTACCCAGCACAATTTTCCATCTGGTTTTTAAAATAAACATAACATATTTTAGTTTTCTACTATATTATAGGCAGCAAATGAAAGAGTTATGACTTATTTCTCAGAGGGAACCAACCTGGAGATTCTACTTCTTCATATGAGATCAATAAAAGTTCCCCTATGTGCATGTGTACATAAATTTTGTAAGTCTTCACATGTGTTTCTCAAATGCCACTAACTCATAGAAAATAACAAATCCCCTAGTTTTCTAAAAATCAAATCAATAAGACATAGAATCTTCATTAGTCAAGAGCTGAGTACTTTGAAGTATTCATATATTCCAACTGGAAAAAAATATACCGTTTCTACACTTAAACCTAACCATATGCACTGTATGATATTACTATTAAATTGGATATATTAAGGATCACGAATTCCTGGTTGCAACTACATGCATTTGTGCAATTTCTAGGCTGATAGAAAGTAAAAAAGAGAAGTGATATCAAAACTGACGTTTTAATTTTTTTGGTAATTGATTTCCTTAAACAATATGACTTATTATATACATTTTAAAAATGAAATGTGCATTTTGAATTGATTTTCTGATAGTGGAGATCAGTTTTCCTCAATACATGTGCCTAAAGTTTCCATGAATGATAGCATACATTTGTGGGACAGCTGGCCAACGTGAGAGGAAATTTTACTTAGGTAAAAGTGACATTCACATATCAGTGAACCTACAAAAAGTTCACAGTACCATGTTTTACCCAATTATATTCATACATTTGAATCTGGAATATTTATATTTACTTGCGTTTTTCATAATCCTCTTTTGTGATGAAAATCCAGAAAAATCTGCACTTACAGAATTTTCTGCTTTGAAATAATAATTACTAGAGTCAATGAAGAGTGTTCTAATAGGGATCAGTTTGACCTTTCCCTGGAGGACAGAGTCAAGGAAGGTTGTGGGAGAAGAAACTAAGGAGACTTCATTTCTCTGTCCTCTTCCATTCAGTAGCAGTGAGGTCCCTTTCCATCCCACTTTGTATTGGACACCTAACATGTTGCTTATCTCATTAGTGTACATGCAAAGACAATGAGCAGTCCAGTGAGATCATAGCAACTGATGGTCATTCTTTCCCTAGATTGTTCTAGGCGTAAAACTCAACCTTGAAACTTTCAAAGAAAAATAATCCTCTGTAGAACTGCATCTTTTATTTACTTACAAATCTTTTTGTTTTCCCTCCTCTGTCCCATTTCTCACAAATACTGCATAGCTGTTACAGAAGGGATTGAAATGTAGTTCAAATGAGTTAATATTCTTTGATGAATGAGAAAGAAAAACTCAGAGCTTAGCGAAGGCCCTGGGGTCATTTCCTCTTGTTTTAGAAATAAATTATTATGAACACATTATCAATGAGAATTATATAAACATATATTGTATTAAAACAACAAGTACCTGGTAGAAATCCAACTAACAGAGGATCTACTGACTGAACAACAACTTTGGGGCTGGCAGGACCAAGTCTACATAGCTTTTGGAAGCATACAATCAAAATCTCTTTATATGATATGATTATCAATGCTTTAACAATTATTTGAATTTTTAGCTAGTGAGGTGACCATTTTCTTTATAAAAACATCTAGTAGATTATTTTGCTTGACTGTCTAATTCCTCTCCTTTTATAACTCATGCTTTCACACACACATGCAAACACAAATTTGATATAGACATTATACTTGAATGTGAATAGCTCATTTTGGCAATCATTTTGTAATCTCATCATGAGTGATGTCTTAATCTAAAGGGTTTTGCTTGTTTCTTTCAAACACAGGTGTTTTAACTCTAGTTTAACCATTGCCTATTCTGAAGTAGGAATGAAGTGAAATGCAATCTTTCAAAACGCACTTCTAAGTATCTAACCTACCCTAAGAATATCCTCCTACTCCAAAGGAAAGTATGGTCAAAGTTTTAAATCTATTTGTTAGAAGGTTGCTTGAGATTTATTCTATCTTTTCTTCCCATGGAAATCTCCAGTGCCTGCTGCCTCATGCTGGAGACCAATACACAAAAGTATGGTGGTGAATCAAAGTTGCAGTTCAAGGCCTGAAAGAGAATTTCTGTTAAAATAGACAACAGCTGTGAACAAAGAAAAGCAATAAATCAAAGATGTGAACTCCGTCAGTGAGATTATTTGCAAACACAAAGCATGCAGGTTTTTCTTATTTCTAACTTTCATCAATGCAACCTTCTGTGTGGAGGAAGAAATAACACCAAAAAATAAGATAAAGAAGGAAGTAGGTAGTTATGTAATACAAAGAGTCATATCTGTGTAATGGAATGGGATTTAAAAGTAAGCAATTCCACATGCATTTTTGCGCACCTTATTTATGTATGCAGGATGGGGACAGGCAGTACAAGATGCCATGATCTCCAGAGTGCAATAGAGAAATCTAAATCACAAAATAATTGTAACGTAAGAGAAATGTGAGAATTTTAGCAGATACAAAGTTAAATTATTCATTATGTATGTTGATATAAACCATTGATATCCTTTTCAAGAAATTTGAGGGTTTTTTTCATAATTAAATGATGATCTGAGCAATAGTTAGCTCTTGCATAAAAATTGAAACAATTTGGAAAGAACACAAATAATTGTTGACTCTTATGGTTTACTCTACCCTTGGGCTGGGGAGTACAGAGCAGTTTTTTAGAGGTCATAGATAGTGAATTTGGAGCATGTGATTTTCAGCACTTTTCTGGATTGGTTATGGTTAGTCATTTCTTCGACTTTGAATTTTACCACTCTCTCATTCCTTTCCAACCAATTAACATTCACACCACAAGTCACAATGCCTTTTATTTGCTATTTGGCATCCCCAACCCTAAGTAAATACAAATTAATGCCACTTAACCCAGACTTCACTATTCTTTGGGTACAATTTGGAGGTTTCCTTTGAAAAGGCAGAGTAATGATTAGATACTTGCTTATTTAGCTTTCATTTTTCTAAAATAGTGTTAAGGCCAGTGATAACTGTCAACTAATTCTCACAATGGCCCTATAGCAACAAAAGAAGAAGATGAAGAAGATAACAGCACTTACTTTTTTGTTGTTGTTGTTAATCACTTACTATTTTTGATGGTCTTTAAGCAGATATCAGGAAATTTCAGGTGAAAAACTTTACCTGAGGGAGTAGAAGAAAATTGAAAAAGTATGGAAATTTTTCTTATTTTAAAAGTTGCTTTTTTATTTTAAGACACATCAACTGGATCAACAATAAAGATACTAACTACTTATTTTAAGACCTTGAAAATGTTCTAAGTTCTAGACTATAGTTCAAACTTTTCCTGGACAATGATCTGTAATAGTTGGGACACCCACATCAAGTCCAAAAGCTGTTCCAAATTCTAAATCAGCAAACAAACTAATTATTCTTAAACACTTAGGTAACATATGAATTACAGTTAGCCTATTGTATGAATCAGTGAAGTTGTATTTTTATGTGCTAATTTCTTTTTGATGGTGGGTATTCACATTAGTTGTATTTAATGAAAAGCATTGTCTTAAGAGGTTAAATGATTGTAAAGGTTTATTCTAAAATTGTATTTGCCCAAAGTTAATCCATGAAATGAACTTTTGATTTCTCTTATACTGCGTAGCTAGGGCTAATAAAAACAGAGATACCTAAAGAGATGAAAGGAATAAAAAAACAATATTTTCTGATTTGCACTTATTCCTATAAAAAATAGTTTTTATTTTTAAATAATTTTTGTGTGTGTGTCACACAGCTTCCAGGAATATATTGTGGTAAAAGGTATACTTGTACCTTTAAGTAATATAACTTCATGAGAAAACACATTAATTGAAAAGGGTAACATCCAGTTTCCTACCCTGATGAAATGAAAAAGGACATAAAGTAAAAACAAATCAATAACACTTCAGAGTGTTTAATTATTTCCATAGTGAATGGATGGATTCATGGACAAAGGGAATTTAAAAAAGAGAGTCAGAAATAAGAAACAAGCGGCTATTTATGGTCCATAGGCTAATGAATGGAAATTTGAATGGCAATTCAACCTAACAACATAGTAATTTTGATTATTAATGATAATGAAGGATAGAATGAAGAAGAGCACATATAAATGAAAAATAGGGAAAAGAATCAATATTTCTTCTTCAGGTAACTTTTAATTTACATCTCACCATATTTTTTAAAAAATATTTTTTCTGCCTACATGTAATAAAATTGTCTAAAGTCAGTGTAACCTGTTTTTTTCATCCTCTTGTTCTGATGAATATAGCAATATATCAGACCAGGACCTATTTTGAGGGAGAGAAGCAACATTTTAGAATAATAGATAACTGGATGATAGTTCTTGAGAAATTAAGGACTCATTATATATAGTTATAAAGGGGGATTTGCAGTGACAGAAATAATAGAGAATTTTAAAGACCATAGTAGATTGGAGATCATGGGTCCAATTCTTGATTCCATAAATTGGACTTTTTCAGTTCCATCTTCTGTTATGTCTTGCTTTGCACTTCATTCTTCAGAAGCACCAAAGTATTTATTGAAACTTCACTCCCTGACTCCCTTCTTCCAACACAAACTTATACTATCTTGTTATAACCTCAAAAATTTCTCTGTCCGTGGAAAAATTTCCGATATTCATTGCCACTTATTCATCTTTAACATATGCAGTTTAGACATTACTTCTTTAGAAAAATTTTCCTGATTTCTTATTTGAACTAGTTTCATTTTTGGAAACTCTCACTAAAATCCTGTGCAATTACATATATGAAACTGCCATCCATTTCCTTGTCTTTCTCTTTATGTAGACTTTTAGCACCTTCAGTATAGATATGTGCTCCATCTCATAGCATGGCACAGTGCTCAATTTATACCTTGTGAAATGAACCCAACAGAACTGAAAGTCAGACTAGATCAGTGGTAGTCAAAGTGATGTTCACTAACTGGAACCAGACCATAAATTATATGTCTATTTTCTGCAATGAGATATCTACAGAAATTGAGAGTAGTCATGTAAAAACTTTAATGCAGTTTAATATTGTTGTTATGATCCAGCTCATGACTCATCTCAGTGAACAGGATATAGACCAGGGAATAGACTACTTTCAAATTTGTATATCGAATCATATGTGGCATGGAGTGCATAATAATTGTGCACAGTAAGAATACATCATAACGTGTGATAGTTTCAGGTAGTCAACTGTAACCTATAATTGTATAACAACATGAGAAAACATAGCATTGGTTTATTCTTATAATTTGTAACTTTTCAGTTATTATATTTTAACCCAATTAACTTAGATAGTTAAGATACCTACACTAAGTAATTTAATAGCATTAGCTAAATAATAGACATAAAATATATTCATTTGCATTTCTAAAAATAATCACTGGATTATCTTTTTGTTAAAAAAGAAACATCTCTCTAAATATAGGTATAGAAGTAAATTAATTGATGGTAATTATGACAGCGATGCCAAAGAAAATGACCAAAAAATTTTGAGCTGCTTTTACTTTTATATACTGAGTTCTCCTTTGTAACTATAATTGATGATGAAGTGCTAAAATCTTAGTTGTTTATTAACTAAGACATACTAGCTAATGAAGTAAAAAAAACATTTAAAGTTAAAGGTCATTCACATATAAGTCATAAAGCATAGCTATGAAACCAGGATTCTAAAAGAAAGACTATTAAATTAAAAAACTGACAGAAGCAATATTTAATATTTTACATATAAATATTGGTCTTCTTGTAAAGTAGCACTTGGGTTAAGAATAAGAAATCATATACAACTGCTAAAGCACCAGTGAAAGACTGAAGCAAAGAATGCTTTGTTAGAAACATTGGGAAAATCTGCAGAGAAGTAATAGTATGCATCAGTTTCTAATGGCATCATAGTTTGATATATTCAGGAACTGGTTAATTCTGTGGAAGACCTATGCATATAAGAAACAAAACTAACAGGATTTGTTTTTATTGCTTTTGACAAATGCACATATATTATTAACACAGTAATTCTTTTAGTATTATGTGCAATCTGAATATAATAATGATATGAAGGAATAATTATTTTTAACTTCGTTAGTGTCAATGAATGCTAGCTTTGAAATGTATAGAAGTAATAAAACAATAAAAGAGTACATTATCAATAAATTTCATTTGGGGTTTAAGTTTTGTCTAGAAGCATGTTTTGATGGTATGCTGGCTGTTGACAGAAAACTATCCTGGTGTAGTTATCTAGATTGAGGGACTTGGGTTAGAATACAAGTAATGCACGGCTTCATTCATCACAAAAATCTTGCTATTAAAGTATAAAGATACCTACACTAAGTAGTGCCCTTAGCAAGATAGTACAAATTGTGAAGACTAGTACATTAAATTAGTGATTATTCTTTTTATTATGAGATAGTATGAAAACTAATTACCAACTACTGTTACTGAATGCTGAAGTGAGAGGGTGAAAGAGAACATTTATGTCAAGAAGATTTAAACTATAAAATACATTATTTGTACATCTGCAAGATAAGAATACATTCTTTGACTGTAAAGATGGGAATTGGTCAGCTGGACTTATTGTCTCTCTAATATATTTGTTTTTGTTTCTCAGAAGATCTTAATACTTGCATGCATGTAAAAAGGCAGGTTAACTATTTTTCATTGGCAGGTAAAATTGAAAAACAGGTGTAAAAATTAGACACTTGGAAGAGAACATCTATAGATTATGCTAGATTTCATAATAAAACAACAATTATTAATAGTGGGCGATCTTGATATTGCTCATCTGCAGAAAGTCATCACCAAATACTTTATAAATTTGATAGAATGTTATTTTGTCTGTTTCTAATAGAAAAATTCGAGTTATAGTTTGTATGTTTTTGTTTCTTCCATGCCATGATTCTAGCTATTTATTTTTATTGTATTTTACAGAAGTATAGACTGTAAATAAGTCACTAGTAAAACAATTAATTTATCAAATAATTACTAGTAAATAATCATCCATGAAACAGTTTAAGAAGTTTAAGTTTATTTAAAAGTTTAAGAAGAACTACTCTGGATCCATGCTTCTCAAACTTCTATGTGGCTATGAATTACTTCAGGATCTTGTTGAAACACAGATTGTGATTCATTAGTTAGGGCCAGAGTTTCTGTATATCTAACAGTTCCTGAGTGATGCTGATGTTGTTGTCTGGGGACTGCACTTCAAATAGCAAGTTTCAAGATAACAGGTCCTGTGGTTCATTAGATAACATTTTTAGTGATTAAAATCACTACATACTCTTATTTTATGGGAAAATGCTCTCCAATTTTTGATAAACATTTAAAAAGAACATAGATGTACATAGGAACTTCATAGGGCTGAATAATTTTCCTAAGGTGACCACTATTCTTGGTGAGTAGGGTTTGCTCCATGTGTCATGTGTAGCAGTGACTTCTGGTGAGTTCCGAACCTGGTGAGAGTGGACCTTGTTCTGAGTGGTGAGTAACCTCACAGATTGCTCAAAAGGAAAAGGAAGTCAATAGAACTTTGCAATTTGTCATTAATAATTTCCTGCAGACTTAAGCCTGCTGTTTTTAAGTAGAGAAATGTCAGGTTCTTTAATACTTTCCTTGATTTTTTGATGTGGCTCAAGTCTCTGGCATACGAATCCTTTGCATTTCCTCTGTAGGTAAACTGGGCCAGGATTTTTCTATAGAATCATCCATTTAAAACTTTTAAGTATAGGTGTAAAATGTGGAAATTTAAAGCTCTGTTTTCTTATGTGTTACTTTTTTAGGCTAATGTATGATATAAGCCAGAAAGATAATAATTTCTTCATGAACAGTACTATCTGAGTATGGGCGAGACTGTGATGTCGAACTAACTTAAATATGTCCCTTCATTTCTAGATAGTTTGCAGGCTATGCAATGTCTGTATTAAGTATGTTCAGTTAAATCCAGAAATATAACCAAGAGCCTTTTAAATGAAAATAAATGAAAGTAAAAATTGATTTTAAAAAAGTGCAAATTGACAGTTTAAAGAATTGCATTTATTGATTGCAAACAGTATACAATGCACATAAGCAGAAAGCTGAGTGGCTAGATTATGGCTGTGAATATGAACAGAGAAATAAATGCAAATATAAAAATTATCTTCACAGCATTATCCTGATCCTTCCAGAGAAGTATAATATCTGTGTTATGCCAACCTCCATATATTATGTGTTTTAAATGATATCGTCATTCTACCTTCATACTGATTGTCAGTAGCATTAAAGAAAACTAAGATGGCAGACTCCAAACAAATATTATAGAAAGGAAAAAAAATTTTATTTGTAACCTCATTTAAAAATTTGAGAAAAAATGTTGATAATGTGAGGTTAAAAAGGCTTTTTTTTAACTTACTTTTCTAAAGAGCTTCCTTTACATTTGTATACATCATAAAGCCAAAATTAAATGGTCATATAAATAAATTGTGGTACATTACAATAATTACCACCTCTCAAAGCAAACTTAAAAATAAATAATGACAATAGAATTCATATAGATATGCATAAGTATTGAAAAAACTCACTTGACAGAAATTGTATGCTGCCATTTGAAGAGTACTTTTAAAATAATGATGATAATAATGATAAAAATAAAAAGCTTCCAGTAATTTTTTATTTGTTGGCTATAAATTATATTAAGAATCCCATTCAACAATGTAACATTGATTAAAATTTCCAAGATGGACACATGGTATTATTTTTCCAGATTCCTCAAATGTCATTTGAAGTTTTTAATTTTTCCAAAATGTTTAAGATGAAATCTTTTTTAAGACTATATCATTTTTTATTTTTTCAGCAATAGTAAAATTAATTATTAGCAAAATTATAGAGTATTTTTTGACAACCAGCTGTCTCCGAATCATGTTGGGAATTAAAGAAAAGGAAGAGTTAGTAAATAAAGAAAATAAATCAACGAATTTATTGCCTACGCTAGATATATGCATAGGATGTTTTGAAAAAAGAAGAGGCCAGAACAAAATTGAGGATTCTAATTGAAGAAAGAGAATATCTTTTAAAGCACAATAAAATCCAAGAATATTACATTAACTTTGATCTAAGATTTGAAAATCTCTGAAGAAAAGAATAATTTGTTGGATTGAATATATAATCATTGTAGATAATTTCTTAATAATCAGTTGTAAATTTCCCTATTTTGTGTATTCTTTCATATAGTTGAATAATCACATTCCTTGTTTGTAGGTTATATTTTATGATATAATATTAAAATATGACTTTCCAAGATCTCTATTTTTATTAGAACTCTTTGTTAACTTATGAAAAAAATTGCTTTCATTTATTGTTTTTCAATTTAGGTTGTTATGCCTGTATCAATTTATATCTGTTGGGATCCATTGTTGGATTCTTAAGTCATTGTGAATGCAATCATTTCTTTAGGAAATGATATCTTTGAAAGAATGCCATTCTATGGTGATGAAGGTTGGTGATGTTTTCTTTTGATTCTTTATCCAATCTTATCTTTAAATCTCCATTCTCATTAGCATAGTGCCTTGGGTGTTATAATTGCCATGAAAAAGACAGTAGAGAAGAAGTTCACTGTGCATAATTAAGATAGATAATAACATGGAGGAATAAGTGTCTTTACAAAGTTTGAATATGCCAACAAATGTTTTATTCATCAACTTACACACTTTGTATATCGAGATGTCTAAAAGTGAAACTGAGGTTAATTGAGACTAGGCCTTTAAATACAAATTCTGTGAAAATAATTCTTAAGCTCCTAACCCCAATTTCATGATTTTGAATAGTATTTGTGCCAATTGGAAATTATTCGAATCTACTGTTTAAGAGTGGTTGCCATACATGTACTAAATGAATAAATTGGGCCAACGATTACTTTACATGTGATTTTTCTCCATGACTTAATTCTTTAAACTATTGTAATATGTGCACTTATTTTGAATGAAATAATAAACCTTGATAGATATTCCACTTATACAAGGCTGCCTTAATTTGAGACTCAATATCCATTAGTGGTGAACATTTACATTGTTAAGGAGGACTCCTCCAACATTTGAGAAGCAAGGACATGAATAAAATTGTATATTAGACATATACTGTATGTCTAAATATTCAAAAGTATAAACCGAGGTACCAAACTTTTAACTAAATTTGTTCAACCTTCCTACTTTGTCAATATACTTTCTTACCAAAAGAGAATTTGTGTAAAGCTATGATTTTTGTATGTTGAAAGTTGAGAAGGTATCAAAGGTACCTGAACTGAATTATTATAAGTATTCTGTTTATAAACCAGGTATGTTTAAAGGGTAGTAATATAAATACACCAGTTATTTATTTCAAAAAATTTCTGCTCCAATTATGTTGCTATAATAAAAATTTTACATTGTTTTTGTGTATTGACAATAATGATGTAAAAGATTAAAAGTAAAGTATACACATTGATCACATTATTATCAATGTACATTAAGGTAACTGTAAAATCTTAAAAATAGTTTTCATGAAAGTATTTTTCTTATAAAATATCACATTTATTAAAGTAAAGGCAAAATAAAATTTAAATTTACATATACCAAATGTTTTAATAAAATTAATATTTTAAATTTTATTTTTTAGATTTATTTAAAAAATTAATTGAAACTTGTTAAATATTTTTTTGTTTAAATATTATTCTACTGTTCAATATCCATCTAGTTGTCAATGTAAAGAATATCATGCCTTAAGCATGTTGCTTGACCATATATATATATATATATATATATATATATATATATATATATATACAAATTTAAAAGTACTAGGGATTGTTCAATATTGCAAAATGTTCATTAGTTGCCACATGCAATTTTTGTGTATTCCAGGTTAATCTGTGAGTACTTCAAAACCACAAATTGGAGCACAAAGAGGAGCATGAAAATGAATGCTCTCAGTACTACTAGGAGATCCTATTTCATCATGCAAAAATTTATTATATTCATGCTATGTAATAAATAGAATTAGAAAGATTTGACAAGTTAATTCATTTGTCTTTTTTCATACTTAATGTGTTTGTCTCCTATGTCTTTTTTGTACTTTGAAGCAGTGTCCATCTCCAGTATTGACAATGGCACAATTCACAGACTTTTGAGCACTGAGGCCTTTTGTTTTGTGACATGGGGGAAAGATGTGATGAAGCATTTTCCTGGGGCTAGAATGATGTTAGTCAGAAAAGCAGATGTTTAGGGTTTCAGGTGTAGCTCCAGTTCCAAAACTGAGTTCTGCATTCGGAGTGACATATAAACTCATATTTTCTTTCTTTTTAATTAAATTAATTGGCATACCATTGCTTAATAACATTATATAAATTTCAAGTGTATAATTCTATAATACATTATCTGTATATTGCATTGTCTGCTCACTACCCAAAGTGTAGCCTCCTTCTGTTGCCATATTATTTTACGGCCTTTACAGTCTTCAGACTCCCCCTACTCCCTCTTCCCCTCTGACAATCACCATAATGTTGTCTGTGTCTATGAGTCTGTTTTGTTTGTTTGTTGCTTTCAGTTTTATATCTCACATATGAGTGAAATCATATGTACTGAAATCTTGTACTTTTCCAGCTGATTTATTTATTTTGCTTAGCATAATATTCTCAAGATCCATCCATGTTGTCACAAATGGCAGTATTTTGTTTTTTATTATGGCTGAGTAGTGTTCTATTGTATATGTGCACTACATCTTCTTTTTCCAGTCATTCATCAAAGAATGCTTAGGTTGTTTTCATGTATCGGACCCCGTGTATAATCCTACAATGAACACAGAGGTACATATATCCTTATGAATAAATGTTTTAAAATTTGGGTAGATATTTAAAAGAGGAATTGATGGGTCCTATGGTAATTCTATTCTTAATTTTTTGAGGAAGCCCCATACTTTTTTACATAGAGGTTATACCAACTTACATTTCTACCAGCAGTGTATGAGGGTTCTTTTTCCCTCACATTCTCTTCAGCACTTGTTATTTCTTGGCTTACTGATGATAGACATTTTAACAGGTGGAAGGTAGTATCTCACTGTGGCTTTGATTTGCATTTTTCTTATAACTAGTGAAGTTGAATATCTTTTTATACATCTTCTGGCTACGTTTCTGTTAAGGCATTTTTCCTTTTTTGTTTGTGATATACAGAGTCCTTTAAAATATAGGGCCCTGGGCAGGGGCCCTTCTTGTCCAGGTTTCAGGGCAAAGTTTTATGGGGGTTTTTTGTTTGGTTTTTAGAATGTAGTGCAGAAGCTTAAGAAATCATTTTAGAAATTTAATATACAACAATATTCAGTCATGGTATTGTAATGATGGAAAAGGTCAAACTCACTTAAACTTTTATTTCTTTAAAGAAAAACTCAATCTGCTTTATAGATATATATTATATAATTTGCATTTATATAAATTGTGATTTTCATTTTTTGGAGGTAAATGGGATTTGTGCACAGAACATGGACATTTACAATTAATATTTGTAGGTCAGTACCAGTCACCTTCCATTAGAGATTATTCTATATGATCCTAAGAAAATTCTCCTGAAGAATCCCATGTGTTTTGCAAAATATTCTGTAAAGTCATAATTTAGTTTAATTATTAATCATTAACATTATGCTAATTATATCTATGAATTATAATTCTACTGAGGAAAATTATTTTTACATAAAAAAGACAAAATAAGAGGAAAGCAAAAAAAAAAGACAAGGAAAAAAGAAAGAAGAGAGAGAAATTTACTAGCAAGCCAAATGGCAAAAGTCTGACAATTTATACATTTGCCAAATATGTCCTGCTGCTTTACAGTGTGGCAACTTGCCAAATAGCTCTGCATTGCATTCTTGGTAGGTTTGACAAGAGGGAGTGAAAGGGGACTCCAGGGTAAGGCTGTGGCTCGATTAATAAACACTTGTTCAGAGATTTTTAATTGTTTACATTGAGCATCCTGTCTGATAGAATGTGGATGCTTGCAACTAGACAAAAACAGAATTAATTCTGATTAGAAATTTAAAAAGACCTGTTTTAAGAACATCTCTTATTTATTAATTATGTGCTTAAGATCTATATTTTAGATAAAAGGCAAGTAAAGTACACATCCTGGAGGGTTTAGTTAATAATAAATAGAGCATAAACATAAACTCCTCCTCTGTTTCACATTTAAAAATTTATGATTTTGGGTTTGAACCAAATGAATTTCTCATGAGTAATGCTTTCATTAGAGTCTAGTGTTCCCATTATTTCTTAAATTAGTTACATACAAAGTTGTTTAAATGTCCAAAGCAAGACATATCATTGTTATCTTAATATTCATAAGTTAAGAGAAATCCTAAGTGAGGGGAAATAACAGCTTTACAGAATTAGGCACTGGGGGGGGGGGAAACAAGAGAAATAATACGAAGTATTCAAAAGAAATACAAAGAGCAATAGAAAGGTTTAACCTAGAATCATGAAATATTTGAGATGAACGTTACTTTAGAAATAATCTAATCCAACCCTTAAATGTAGATATGAGGTAAAGGAAGGCTTAGGGTTTATAGTCTAATGATATTCTTAGGCAGTTTGTAAACTTTTACATCCATTAGAAACATCTAGAGAGCATGTTAAAATGCCAGTTTAGAGTCCTAGTGATTCATGTGGTAGAAAGTCACATTTTCTTTCAATAGATGTCCTAGGAGATTCTCAGGCTTGTGGTTCATGGTCTTCACCTTTAGAAATCCTTTAGGACACCATGTAATGCCTCTGCATAAAAGATGGTACTGAAGGTCATGAAGGCTAGGAGGAAGATGATGTCTGCTTAGTAAAATGATAAAAATGCAAGGAAATAAGTGTATTAAGGTGTTTCAACTGCCATAACTCTGGGGAACAGGAGCAAAGACCAGTAACTCCAAATATGACACAAGTGTTTTCATTTTGACCCTTGAGATGTGGCAGTTACATTTTCAATTTGCACCCATCATTATTTCCCATTATCTCCTTATTTACCACGTGTGTGTGTGTGTGTGTGTGTGTGTGTGTGTGTGTGACTGTGTGTTAATATCTATCTCTCCCTCACACCACCATCTTCTTTGAAGTAATGGAACTGTCTAACTTGTATGTATACCTACTCTCTGCCTCCCTCCCCTCACTCATAGAACTGTTCACATACACTCTTGCATGAATAAAGGACTATGGAGAAAACATGCACCCACAATTTGTCTCTGAGACAATCTTATTATTAAAAAAACAATCTTAATATGCACAAGTATCAGATATCTTTTATTTTGAAGTTTAGCAGAAATAACTACACTCACAGTCGGTGATCAGACAAGATAGTTTTAAAATAGGGATTCATACCTGAGAAGATATCAGTGAGTGCTGAAATAGATGATCAAGGCTGGAATTACTTGTAGATGGAGTAATGCCTCCAGATAGAACCTAAGGGCAACTGAAGAAAGCTTCTGTCTAATTGTGTAGCGTCTAGCATATTGTTAATGCCTAATGTTCATTACTTTGAATTAATGTATTTCCCTCATTAAAATCCAAATAGTCTTAGGACGGAGAACATATTAAAAGTCATATTAGTATCACCAGTGATAACGAGATGCCTGTTCATCAATAGTAGGTAGTCAATAAATATATGCCAAATAAATGAATGAATAAACAAATGTTTGCCAAGGGCAATTGGAACTTACCAAATTTAGAGAAGACTAAGGGTTAAATGCAAAAGGTTGGTAAGTTCTTTTGCTCCCATGCCATAGCCTGTGGATGTAAATGTCTCCGGATGGGGGCACAGAAGAAAGGCTCAGCATGGTGGCATGGCAGTGGTGGGTGGGGGTTGCGCGCTCAGCACTTTTTCTGCTGGCAAGAAATTAATGGCACTTGCACAGTTAAGAATACAGATGAATGAAGTCAGTGTGGTTTAAATTAATCTCTAGCAAAATTTCACACACATATCAGGCAACTATCAGGTAACTGCATGGTGATTGCATGGCTTCTAGTAGAATCCCCAGTTAAGTAGAATTAACAGAGGTGGGAGGGTCGAAATGAAATTACCACTGCATTCATTTGGTATCTGCTGCTGTGATTTATTTATAGCACCCCGTCCTTATTTTTTTTCTTTTTTTCTTTTTTTTTTTTTTAGACTGACAGAGTAGGGCAACCACCAGAGCAGTTGTGTTTACATTTCCCTTTTTCTAAAAGTATTGCAGTGAGGGAATGACCACAGTAAATGATCTTTCTATACTTGGTTACTGCCAAAAATCAATTCTTCGTATATATAATGAGGGTAATGATACTCTTCAAAAAGCAGTCTTGAGAGAATTAAATGAAGTAATATCTGTAATATTATCTCAGCTTTTGGATCAAGGTTAAGGCCTAATTAATGCTCACTATGATGACAGTATGCGTGCATTGTTAAGAAAAACAATAGCAAAAACAGTAGTGGTTGCCTACATTCCATGATGCTTTATTAAGTATTTTAGACCAGAGGTACCCAATCAGTAATCTGTGCTGCTATGAGAATTTAATGCCTGATGATCTGAGAAGGAGCTGAGCTGGTGACACTAGCGCTGGGCATCTACAAATACAAATGAAACTTAGCTCACTTGCCTACTGCTAACCTCCGCTTTGTAGCTCAGTGCCTAACAGGCCATGGACCAGTATCAGTCCATGGCCTGGGGATTGGGGACCAGTGCTCTGGACAATAAATGAGGTAATATGCTTAGAATTTCCTTAGAATTTCCTATTGAACAAGATTCTTAAGGTTTTCAAATATGTGGGTTATAAAAATGTTTGCATTTTAAATTGACAAAGAATAGAACAGGTGTTGGTGTATTTTATTAAAGAGCTATCTAATTAATAGTTAGACTAAGAAAGTTGAAGGCTAGGTACAGCATTCAAACATTCTTCAAATGGATTTGCATTCTAAAATTCACTGGTAATAGGATGAACCCGAACACTGCTTTTAGTAGGTAATGAAAACAACTTCTGTTTATATTCAGGACTTGTGATATATAAATGGTTATACATAAGCTAGACATTTAAAATCAAAAAGAATTTAAAAACTATTCTTAGATAAATATAAAAAGTTAAAATAATTATTATGCAAGCCTAAAGAATTATGTCTTGCTTTTAACGGAGTTTGGCTACCCGCACCCCCTACCTCCCACCCAAACAGTACAGATTTTATAGAGAGATCTCAGAAATACAGTTATTCTTTTCTATAAATCTTACTTCTGAGGAATGTATGCATGGAAAAGCATTACTGTGTAATTTCTGAAGCTGGAAAAATTGTTTATTGCATTTGCTGTAGTGGGAAGGACTTTGAGCTCAGGATCAAAAGGCTTGTATTTTCATTATCATTTTACCAGAAGGTGCCAGATAAGTTTCTTACACTGAGATTCAATTTTCTTATTTTTAAAATGAAATATATAATTTCTAGCTACTTTGTAGAGTCAATAAGGTCATAAATGTGGGCTACTTTGAAAGATCTGTAAAGCGTGCTAAGATGCAAAGTTTACATGAAAATTGCTATGCTGTTGTTCAGCTCCTGCTGTTTCAACTACTGCTCCAACAAAATCTAACTAGGCAGAGACATTGCTACCTAAGAGTCAGGAACTGATTTCCCCACATCTAGCAAACACGACACAAACACAGGCACATTGGGACCCTCTTGATTTGCATTCCGCTGAACAGAACATTATTTGTTCCACAAGCTGACTGCCGTCTTCCTCTGTGCCCAGCCCATGAAGACTTTCCTGTGTTCCAGCCTTAATTATCTCATTTTTCTCTGAATTCTTTTCACATTACTTTGTGCAATTTGAGAACTACATGATTTATCCATTGCTTTGTGTCCAAGCAGACCACTAGCCTGAGGGTAAAGCCTGTATCTGATATATGATTTTATACCCAATGGAATCTAGCAGAGGGCTTAACACAGAAGAAGTGGTCTATAGAGGTGAGCAAGCATTTATTGATTGATAAAGATATGTTATTGGATTTGAAATCTCACTCAATAGACAACTTCTGGTAGTAGCTAGAGAAGCAAGGGAATGTTGGGCAATTAGAAGATAGAAGATAAACAAACAAAAGGTAAATTGAGAAAACAAGGTTTAGACATGATTAAAGAAGTGAAATGGAGGATTAATTCAAATCCACAGGTCAAACTCAAGGAAATGTACTTAATAGGAGATTTCTAACCAAGAAATAATGTGTGATTTTAATAAATTACAATTTAAAGCAGTTGTCTAGGTATAGTGTATTAAAGATGCAGCACAATATGTAAAAAGAATAAAGGAGAGGGAACTATTAATTCACATGTCTATTATGTATCAGGATATGAAAAAATGCTTTACATAAACTCTAAAAGATTTTCTGTTCAAGTACTGAGAGTGCAAGGGTGAAAACAACTCTAATGATGATAACTTGGATTAAGAAAAATGAGGCAGTTCTGGGATTAGGTTTTCTGGTTTTTTTTTTTTCCTCTCTCAATATCGAGAGTTATATTGGAAAATGAACATTTGCCAATGTTCATTAAAAGAAAGCCTGAGAGCACTGGAAAGAATAGGTAGTGACAGATACTGTCACTACCAGAACTGTTTCCTATGGCATTGCTTAAAATTTCCAAGGCACGTGCATGATCTCTGCAATTTATAAGTAAATAGAGAAATCATGCAGAGTTATTTACTTTTTATAAAGCTCATCAAAGAAAGCAGAACAAAATGAATTTCCAAGACAAATTTTTGAGGAGAGATGTTTGACCCATGTAGTGAAAAAATAAAATCAGAGTAAATAGCCATATTTTTTTTTAGGAGGAGACCATCAAATAATCTTTTGTTTTTCTTCTAAGAAAAATTTAAAATCCAATGGATCTTAGACTATCTCTCATCTTTTGGGGGCTATTATTTTTCCTAGGGAGTGGTTGATAGAATGATATTTTTCCTATTATATGTAGATAAGAATAGGCCAAAACTGTAATTGTTTTCAGAAGTTTGAAGTCACCAGAAACATATTTTAGTTGAGAATGTAAAAGAAAAAGTATGTTTAAGCCATGGAAAAAAAGATACAAAAATGACATTTTGAAAGAGAATAGAGTGTTATTAAAAGTTATTTTATGATAGAAAAAAATTCCGTTGGCTTTAATTCTTATAGCAGATTCTCTTTCCTATCAAAGTGTTATTGGATTATGTAATATGCAGGTAAATTCTTGCTGTTTTTATACTTGAGTTCCAACCAGTTTTGGGATTTGTTTTTGCATGTACTATCAATCAGTAGGTAAAAGATACACATTAATAAATAACTTGAACTTTATTCTGCTCTTGGAGATTTAAGATTTGAGGCAGGTTAAAAAAAATGCGTAAGCCAGTCCAAACTTGGTGGATATCTCTTTTATTTCCTTAAGTAAATTTTTTTCAACTGCTGAGTAGAAAAATTTTAACTTATTAATATTTGAATGAATAATTTACTCTCAGACACTGAATGATCCAAAATAAATAAGCCCTTTTGTATATTTAGTTATGTGAACTTTTGAACATAGTGCCTCATAAACTAAATACTTTGCTAAACTTAAAAAAAATGTTGACCTCCTAAACTTCCCATCATTAAACATCTCCCACTCTAGACATTATATCTGTTTATTTTTTAGACTTTTTTTTCCTTATAATATTGTAAGTATTTTATGTATATTTTGTCCTATTATGTTTGTGATGCTCCTCAATAGGCATTTGATTAACTCTTGGTCTAGTCTCAGTAAGTTTTCTTAGGATAGTCTGCTGTTTCTGTGAAGATATTAGTTATTGGCTTTTAAATATAAATCTGTGGTAAGTATTAATATATCCACCTCTGCTAATGAGAAGAGTGAGCTTCAGGCAGGTTGATTAATGAACAAGATTATTTTAATCCTAAATGCTGCACTCTTTTGGGGAGTGGTTGGGTGTTGTTAAGCATTGTTAAGCCATGTTCTTTGTCTCTGATCATTCCTTTGCTCCATGATCATCTAGCAGGCTTGACAATATTCTCTCTGGCTTCTGCCCTGGAGATGCCTTGACATTCTGCATTCTGAATTGGAATCTCTTTATACTGTCTTCTTCTCCTTCTACTTTCTCCTCAGCGTGTATAACAATTTGGGATTTTACATTTGTATGATTACTGATGTATATGTCAGACTAAGACCCAAGAGGTAAAAGATTATATTTATTTTACTTTTACTGCTACACTACTAGTGCCCACCACAGAAGCTAATGCAGAATGGACACTCAGTAAATATTGTTGAAAGAATGAGTTAAGGTGAGATTCACACCCAAGTGCATATGATTCTAGAGTCATGGATTTACTCATTGCAGGTGTGGTTGCAGGGTTAGCATGATCAATCCTTGCACATGAATTTTTAAGTCCCGGTGGCTACATGCACACTATCCTACATTCTGTATTTTATATAGTCATATTAAAACTAGATTGGAAGCTCATTGAGAGCAGGTCTCATAGTTTGTTTGTTGTAAGTGAAGCATTTAGTTGGTTGGTCCTCAATAAATACTTCCTAATCGATCAAGAACTGATCCTAAAGTTTAATCTACTACAAAGAATTCTCTATTTCACTAAAGCCATATTCCTATCACTGTTACTTGACATGCTTTATTCTTCTATTACAGGGACTGACAATCATAATCATGATTATGTCACCAGACAATGCTTAGTGTTAATGTTCTTTTTTTTCTCTCCTCCTTTATTCCCAGAGATTTTGGAGCAATCAAGCTTTCAAATCCTTGAAAAGGTGAACTGCACTGTCTGTGGCAGGCTCCATATTTTTATTATGTACCACACAGCTCTAAAAGCAACACAGAAATTCAGGGTACTCAGGTTGAAAAGGAGTACTTTCCAAATTTAAAAGAGAGTTACATGTTTTTGAAGTTACATATATTCTTCATCCTATTTATAGGTTCCAGAGCCCATGGCTGGGCACAAAACAGGAAATTTAATACTATTCTGCTTGTGGGTCTTTGTTGTTTTTTCTTCCCACCCTGCTACCCACATCCCATCCCCTTTGCTCCTTTTGTTCTTCATAGTTTTGTGCTAACTTTAGAGTAGCAGACATACCATAGATCACAGATTTATATAAGTGAGCTAAGAGCAGGAATGCTAAAATAATTTCTTTCTCAGGCCTTAAAGATAGATGGTAGGTCAAGACACTTAAGTTCATAGCCAAACATACTAAGACACAGAGCAACATGGCAGTAATTTGAGTTGAGAGTGCCAAAAATGCTTGTTCAGCATTAACAAGAAATAGGAGAATGGGATCAGTATAATCTCATAGTCTTATTAAATTTAAAAAAATGGAATAATGCCAAGGTTATGACATGAACTGACAAAACCAAAAATAAAAACAAAACTTAACAGAAAGCAAAAATACACAAAACTCAGAGTTTTTCTGGTGCTTCATCTTCTGCTTGCAGGCACGTGAAAAAATAAAAATAAGCCTCATGGCATGAGTTATAGCTGAAGTATCTGCCTTTAGCTTGGAATTTCCTGGCATTTTTCAGTGTGTGACACAGACTTGATGTGATTAAACAAAGGCTCTCCTCCAAATTTGAAGTTCTTTTTTTTCAAAGCTGAATCTAATACGCTCTTTTTTTTTTTTTTTTTTTTTTTTTTTTTTTTTTTTTTTTTTTTTTTTTTTTTTTTTTTTTTTTTTTTTTTTTTTTTTTTTTTTTTTTTTTTTTTTTTTTTTTTTTTTTTTTTTTTTTAAGTGGGAGCAGATGCCTCTGTTCTATGAACTGGCTACCAGACTCTGAGAAAAAAATGAAGAGTGGAGGCCTGTTCTGGTAGAGGCTAAGAAAACAATCTGCCACATTTGCCCTTTAGAACTACATATTATACCCAAGCTCTGCAGAGTCAGGGCTCATGTTTCTCTACAGGATGAGAAGCTGAGGCGGAGGGGGCTTCCCTTGGATTGGACTTCTCTTGAAGGAGGCCCCTGCTGAAACACAACCTTTGGGCCCAACTCACCCAGTGAGGGCCACAGTAACTCTCTCCCTATAGTAACTATACTTCCCTGCTAGAGGGCACCTCTAGTATAAGGTTGTCAAAATTATTATTATCATTTTCTTTTCCCTACAGAGAGAGGTGAGCAGTAACCTGTCCTGGGGACCCCCTGGGGCAGTGAGAAGATGGACAGCCATGGGTCTCTGCATCTGGTATTTTTGTGGGTTGAGTCTGGTAGGGATGGGATACAGGGCTAGCCTCTGGTAAGTACAACCTCTACCTTATCTCTAAAGTAGTGGTTGTCACCGTCAAGGAGGGGCAAGGATTAGACTAGGACACCAAGGCCCAAACAACCAACAACAAATAGTGGGGGAGGGAGAATAGGATCAGAGACAGACCTTGCCTGTCCTTCCTTCTGTAGAAGAAAGTAAAGGCTGTTGAGAGTTCTTGTTTTCCTCTCAACTGCCGTGGTCTTGAAAATAGGCAGTGAAGGTTAATATGTAGTCTAAATGTTTCTGGAAAATATCCCCTAAACTGTCCCATTGCTGAAATGTCACCACTTAGATAATATATTTGTAATACTAAATAATTCTTTAATAATTTATAGTAACAATTTAATAATAATTATATAATAAAGCAATAATTATTATGATAATTATATGTGAGGGTTGGAAGAAGGGGATTTATAGCGCCGTATAGATTCATTTAATAAAATTATTATCTCTATTTGCAAATTAGCTGTACAAACGAAGTGTAGAATATTGATTGATGGAAAGACTGAGAATTTGTTTTAGTGTCTGGGGCTGGAAACTTCAATCTTTGTCCCAGTGATATAACCATGCACACATCACCAAGCTTTTTGGGGTTTAGATTTTTCTATGTATGTAAAGAAAAGTGTGTGCGTACAAGTGGACATGGCAGCCACATTGGATGATCTCTAAAGTTTTTTCTAAGGTGTTCTATGATGCCTGACATTCTAATGGGGAGGTAATTCTTGAGAAGGAGGCAGAGCTTAAGATATCAGAGCTGGCAGGGAGCTTGCAAGTGATGTTGAGTGTTTAAAAAAGTGGTTTTCTATGATAAAGGCCATATTCTCCTAATAAGATATATCTAACTGAAATTTATACTTACTTATCTATGGAATCTATACTTATTTATATATCTATAAATATATCTATGATATATTTCTTTGGATTTAATATTTACAAAGGAATACCATCCTGTGTGTGTGTGTGTGTGTGTGTGTGTGTGTGTGTGTGTGTGGTATTTGCTCATTATCTTGTTGTGGCTCTTCTAAAGCCCATCCCACTCATAATGTAAATTTTACTATTTGATTTACAGAGCCTCGATATTATAGGCTATAATAGCTATAGTTACATACATATTAAAGTATAATAAAGCCTTACATTAAGAAAAGCACAATTAAGTAATTTGAAATTGTTCTGCACTAAAATAAATTTTTTTTGATAATTAGTTTTACCATCCACTCACTTTTATGAATACCTATAAACCATCTATTCAATAAAGAAATTATATATAAAAAATATTGCATCAGGAAATATAGGGTGCCTTGTGAATTTAAACACCAAAGATCATATGGTCCTTGACCCTTACAGTTCAAACAGAATAGTATAAACGTTGTGCTCAAAAGTGCTAAAATTGATTTAAGACTGTGCTCTAGTATTTGCCCTGTAAAAGTATTTGAAAACTCCTAAAATATGAACCCTGGAAGTCCTCTGAATAAGCCCAATCTAACAACATTGTCAGTCTTTAACTTCATAAAATGTTGATAACATTAAGAAATTAGCCATGGAAAATAAATTGCAATTTCCCCTAGTAGCTTTTTTAAAATGATGGGACTGGTAGAGTTAGAGACTGTGACCCAAAGAAACTGAAGTGGGAAGGTAGAGCTTTCACAGAAGAGCAGAATAACTTAGTGGGATATCAAAGGTGACATGAGTCAGAATTAGTCACTCCCTTTTAACGTTCTTAAAAGGCTTTTTGGGGGGACCCGTTACAGCCATTGCTAAAGATTTTAACTATAACACATTCAACTGTGGACACTACTGTCCTTTCAGTGCTCTGACGTCTCCTCAGGAAGGAAACGTTGTTTATTTCTGCTCCTTCCATAATTACTGTTGCAAAGGTTAAAATGCTTATCACTAAAGCCTTTTAGTCTCTGAATTGACTATCTTAACCAAGCACTTGAAAATTTTCCCTCAAGAGTGTAATTATCATCTCAGACTTGATATAGCAAAACAGAATTCTTGCCTTTCACTTCTACCTCTCTCAAGTCTGTTGCTTCACCATTTCAGCAGTTGGCATAACTCTCTACTCAGTTTCTCAGTTCAAACTGCAAATGCTATCTTTGACTTTTTGGTGATTTGTTCCCTGTCTTCCAGTACTTCAGCACAACCTGCAAAACTTACCTTGAAATCAGCCACTCTTCTCATCTTCAAAGGTCATAACTCAAACCAGCTTGACCACTGTGATAGCACATCCCACCTTCCATACTTTTTCTGTTCCAGTCTAAGCCATTCTCCATGTTGTAGCCAGAGTGACCTTTTGAAAATTTAGTATGTGACATCTGTGCTGGACCCTCCACTGGATTCCTTTTGCATTTAGAATTAAATCCCAAATTATTTCTGTGGTTACACAACCCTCCAGGCCCTGGCTTGTTTGACTTTTTTGACCTCCTCTGTACCACTCTGCCCATTGCTCACCATGTTCCAGCCACGCAGGCCTTTTCTCTATTCTTTGAACACAAGGCTCAGTCATGCACTTGTTTTTATTTTAGCAGTGACTACTCTTCTCTGTGAACCTCAGAGGGCTGGCTCCTTCACATTGGTCTGGTGTCAACCTAAATATCTATTTCTTTGTGAGGTCTTAACCGGCCACCCTGCCTAAATTAGTATGTGCCCCAATATCCTTTATCCTTATTACATCCTTTTGTTTTATTTGGAGTACTTTTCACTAGTAAACATGACTTTGCTCACTTTTTATGTCCTTGTTATTGTTTGTTTTCTGCCATGTCATCCACCCCCTGCTAGAATGGAAGGCTGAGGTGAGCAGGAACCTTGCCTGCTTTGTTCTTCATTGCAGTCCTAGTCCTGGACCAGTGCTTGGGACATAATAGGAGTTTAGAAATAACCGGCAGCTGAATAAATGAATTCATAGCCACATTCCCAATTCCATTCCTGAACTCTGTCTTTAGTGAGAAGCATACAATGACATCATTGTTATAGAAATTGACGAGAGTGGTGAGGGACAATAAGAAAGACATAGAAAGTGCCTTCATTTCCCTTAGTTGTCTTGCCCACCCACCAGCAGACACCAGAACATATGGTAATACTAGGATAATACTGAGAGGTCTGAGCATTCCTTCTTTATTCTACTTTTCTTGGTGTCATGGACAGATAAATGATATTAGAAGTGACACAATAGAAATAGAAAATGAAACAACAAGTTAAAAGTCTATATCTAGAGTCAGGAATTGTTTTTATTGGGCTCACCATTCTACTTGGTCTAGACTAAATTGAGGATATCTTGATAGGCTGACCTTGTAGAGGCTCTGGATAAATGGACTTTATGCATTTAGATGAGTTTCTTTTATCTACACACATATATGTACACACACAACATGCAGATGGCTATATCCTTCAGAGGGCACTTGGATCTATGTGCTTTGAGACATACCAAGATTCTATCTCTAGTCATGAAGAGCTTGAAATACATTTGGGAAGGCATAGCATATACACA
Source organism: Macroglossus sobrinus (assembly GCA_004027375.1). NCBI lineage: Eukaryota > Metazoa > Chordata > Mammalia > Chiroptera > Pteropodidae > Macroglossus > Macroglossus sobrinus. The sequence continues at coordinate 403,297 of PVKZ01000714.1, read as the reverse complement.
AGAAAAATAAGGTAATTATTTAAGGGAAAAACTTAAGAAATATTACAAAATAATAATGGATGCAATAGTATTGAATAAGGGAGAAAGACATTGATGACTTCAGAAGAAAAGAGAGAAGACTAGAGAGGTCTTCATTCACATTTTACCAAGCTCTGTAAAACCATAGAGGATGTGGTATGCTAGGAGAAAGTAGTTTTCTCAATAAATTGGAACTAAATATTTATTAATTTTTTTGCAAGATTCTGTGAGACCCAAAGTTGGATCACATTCATTTAATAATGATTAACATAACTTTCATTTTTAATAATGTCATATTTTAAATAATGGACTAAAGGATAAAATATTCTTACATTCTTAAACAAGATTTTTCTAAGAAAAAGCAACTCCCAGTCCTATTTTTCTATTTGCAAATTTTTATTCATCTTTTATTATTCAGAGTCTATTTTCTCAAATACAGATCATATAGTTTCTTTATTCTACTTTTCATATATGTTGCCCTTCTTTTTCCTTTTAGCAACTCAAAAAGAAAGAGAAGTTCAATCTAGTCACACTTATTTTCTTTTAAGTTTAACAGCTTTAACCAAAATCTTGGAAGGAGAAAATTGAAACCAATTATTTAAAGAAGATATGGGGTTATCTGACGATTTTCATTGTCTGTGTTCTTGGTATCACTCAAGGTGCTAGTGTACGTAAATGCACACAATTATGGGTGTATGATTGTGAATGAGTTGCTCAAGTTTATCAGACAAGTTTTTGGAATGTGTAATGGTCTGTTCTCCACAGCTCTTGAGTAAGGTGGCGGGCCCTCTTCTGAGAGCTTTCCTTCAAAGCAGCATGAGCTTTTTCAAACCATTAGAGAACAGATTCATATAGTGCCTTCACACAACACTCTTCAGGACTCTATTACTCTAAATTAATATAATTTCCAAAAGGGAAGTGCTTGTGACTTGAGATAATGCAAAGAACAAAGAATAAAGTGACTTGGTTAATATAAGTACTCCTCTGAAAAAGACAATGAAAATCTATTTTTAATTATTTAAACAAATTTGATATGCTTCAGTTTTTATTCATCTGAAGTTCCTCAGTAGCGATATTTTAACCAAGAATTAGAAAGATGAGATTTTCTAGGGTCATTCTTCAATAAGACATTTGCTGGTCAAGTAGCTGTAATAGCCTAATTCCTTATCAGAAAGACTTCACTAGGCAGCCAAATATTTTATTACTTTTTTTCAGTCTAGTTAACAAGGGAGAATAACCCATTGAAAATACATAAATGCATATTCAATTTAGACTGTAGTCATTTAAAAAGTGTTTCTGGAAATGCCATGAGCATTTTATAAATTGTGAACTCTTAGATTTTTTAATTTAGATTTTATATCATAGCCATAAAAGTTTTTGAAGACCTTTAGCAAAAAACTTACTTCCTCCTCAAAATTTATGTCTTAAACTTATTAGTCTCATACAACTTCCTTTTGTATAGATGAAACTTTCATAAAATCTGGGACTTCCAGTTGAATCAAGGCCATTTACATCTTGAATCATAATTCTTTATACCTGGCATATACATCCTGGCATAGGCGATATCATATCAGTTTGTGAATGATAAGTATACAGAGCATGCATAGAAGTGCATCCAATGTTTATGTTTCTTCTAAAACATAGCTTCAGTTGATTCCCCCAGGGTAAGGAGAGAAGTACCTGAGGCCTCTGCTGGATATGTAATCGATCTATTCTGACAGGAGGCAGCCTCTTTAGGCAACTGTTAAGATGCTGTCTCTTAACTCTTACTACAGGTCAGGACAATTTGCTAGTTTTCAATATTAGTCATTTTATATAATGAATTTTATTTATTTACATATAATATAATGATATTCCTATTTATTACTACTACCAGCAGATATTTCATACAATAATTTTATATAACAAGAAAGCTGTTTTATCTTTATGGAAGTTTTTCTTTTTTCTCTTTGGGATGGTACTTTATGTATAAAGTGAACCTTACAAATTAAAAATAACATTGCTACAAGAAAACCATTTACTTTAAAAAGAATCTTTAAAAAAAATCAAATTGTAATGAAATATTTTTCTGTTTTAATGACTGGTGTCACTATATATATTATATATATTATGTATATAGAAAGAATGCTCTATCAATTTATCTCTATCATCTATCTGCCATCTATCTATCTATCTATCTCTATCATTTATCTATCTATCATCTATCTATCCTTCCTCTATTTTATGATGATGAAAATACCATAGAGTTCAGCTCAAAATATAGAAAGAAATGCTTGCTAATTTAAAACTTTTCCCACTAATCTTGAATTTACTTGCTAGACTTAAGTTGGTATAAAAGGTTGTAGCATTATATATCCTCAGTCCATAAAAAACATGCAACAACTGGAAGGTTCAAGAAAGGAACTGTTTAATGTAGGCCAGCTGGTGTGACCAGTCTTTATATTTCAATATTACAGAACCCTAAGAGCTCTTTTGGTTCAAGCATTCCTACATGGTGACAGGCTTATGTTTAAGGGAGGAAGGTAGTATTATTTATATTATTTTTATAATGCAAGTTTTAGTTCCTAAATTTTCCAATTCGTTCATTGTGAGTGAGAAGAAATAGAACTTCTATTTTACTCATTGTTTTTTATTCCCATTTTGTTTCTCAAATATTTTATTAGGCATTAGACAATATAGACAATCTGTAAGATACATATAATTTCTATTTCAGAGGTAAGGAAATTGAGATTCAGAGAAGCTAAGCAATACTTAGGGTCAAGGTTATTAAGACAAAGTTAGGATACCCATATATGTCTCTGATCGCTTCTCAGACTTTTGGCTAAGATAAGGTGTAATATCTGTTCTTATCAGTTGAAATATAGATCTGTCTGATTCTAAAACCCATGTTCTTTCTCTCAGGGGATATTTGCTCTAGAGCCTTTTGCTTTCTTCAATTGTTCTCAGTACTTTAAATATTGAATCATTCTGTAACATCTCTCTGAGTGTGCTTCAAATTTTCTAAATCCTGGTTGAGAGTGGGGCTCAGATCTGTTTGGAGAGTTCTAATCAAGAGCAGGTCCATCTCTGGAGGAAGTTTCTACCTGCGGCAGAGAACACCATATAACATAATTCTACAAATGTTTTCAGTGAAATGTGGTTAAAATTAATATCAAGATCAGTCTTAAAGTGGAGCAGTAAGGGAACAGATGCTCCAGTTGGCCTAGAGATTGAGGAATCTTTAGCTTTAGCCATTACATTTGTAACTGTATATGGATCCAGGAAGGTCCAGGTTGGGTCTCAAGGAGACTGAGATTTACCTGGATTTGTCTGATAAAGTTGGGGATTTGATAGGCCCAAGTAGACTTGCATGTGGCTTTATTTGGCTTTAAAGGGAGGTGAGGTATTAAGACTAGAGTCTTCCTGTGGTAGAAATTTCCCCTAACCTCCCTGTTGTCCAGAGTGCATGGACTGAGGGTTGGGGTAGAACTGAAGAAGGTGAAAGTTCTCTGTGAGGTCATAAGAGGGGTGAATAAAGGAGTTTGTGGTGACTAAATGTGACAAGGTGTAGGGGTAGAATGATCTCCTCACCTCCGTGGGGAGTACAGTGTGGTCTGGTGCATATAGCTGGCAGCATTGGGCACTTTAGGGACTGTTTTCAGGAGCACTAAAGGTACTATCGGCAATGGTTGTGGAGTGGCATATTGGTGAGGGATATAAGAGCATAAAGAAGGAATGCCCTAAGGCCCACAAACCATTAGAGTGATGTAGCTAAGACAGTTTCTCAGACTCCTAGAAATATCCAGGGAAGAATTTGTAGGAACTTCATTGGTGTGTGTGTGTGTGTGTGTGTGTGTGTGTGTGTGTGTGTGTGTGTGTGTGTGCAGGTTCAAATTTGGGTTATTACTTTTAATTATTAACCTGACCATATATGCATTCATGATACGGTGAGCCAGGGGGAGCATTTGGGTTTTAATTTGTGGAGATTTTTAACCCTCTCAAAGCAAAATTTTTATGTAACATAATGGCTGGAGAATTGGGAAGTATATTAAAAATTCAAGTGAAGCAGAAAATTGTGGGTCTCTACACTGCAGAGGAAGGATCCATCGATTTTTGGCTATAGGTTGACATCAGTGATATAGCAAAATCACAGGTCATGGGACTTCTTGTACTCTGCCCTAAGAACATTACTCAACTCCTGCTTCCTCTTTGTCTTATACACTCCCTTTGGAAGAGAAAGTTTCCACCTCCTATTTAGTACTTTTAAGACACTCAGACCAATAGTCTTGTCTGTGTTCTGTTCTGTGCCTTATGTAACTAGAAGTTAGTACTGTGTCTGAATAGAGTAATGAAGAACATACCTCTAAATTTGAAGTTTTTGCTTTCAATTGCTTTGTGTGTGTGTGCCTGATTAAAAATTCCTCCTGTGCAATTTCTGTGTAGTGAGTTATTTCTAATCATCTGTTTTGGACCTTAAATATTTAATAGAGTGTAGCTTCCATAATCTCATTAAAAATTCTCTTAATTATTTCAAAAGTTTATCCAGCCTATGTCCTATTGACCTGCCACCAATAAAATTACTACCTCTGCAAAGCATCCAGTATAATTACAGAGTCAATAGAAAATAAAAAATTAGGAGAAAAGGACAAAATTGGAATGAGACAGAGAAAGTGTGTGTGGAAACCTGAGTCATATATCTCTTCTCTTGGGTCCAGTCAGTGCATGCAATCCCCAGTCACATTTTTAACACACATCCCTCCAAACCAAGATATAATTAATTACCCAAGGCCAGGCCTTTGGTAATGTGAGTGAAATATCCATGTTTAGACAATGACAAATGATTGTAGGATAAAAATGAAATGACTGTTTATTTTAGTTATATTTCATATTGAAAAAAAAAATCAAGTTTCTCTTTTTGTAAAACAAGATATTTAACCCAGTATTTTCCAAAGTGCATTCTGAAAAAATATCAATTCTGCCAGATGCTAAGTAGAAATCAAATTTTTCAGAGTTTCATGGCCTTATAAATAAGTTAGGAAAGTACTGTTATAGAAGGTCAATACATTTCTCTACTGCTGGGGGTGGGGGGATAACTCATACACACTCTTTTTTTCTGTGAGGTCATTTTTAGGGCCAGTGAAACCACTGTGGGAAATGTGGGTTAGCCCAGTGGAGAGCCACTTATTAGAAGTGACTCATCCAGTCAAATTACAGGATCAAGATTACTAGCAAATTTTCTCACTGAAATCATAAACACTGATGGGATTCTTTATGGCTAAATCTAGAAGTAATTTACATCTAAATTAAATAGTTTTTAAAAAGTTACCTGGAACCAATGCCTCTGAAATTTGAGATACTGGTGTTGTGTTTATAAGAACTACCTAGAAAATCAGGCATTTAAAATAAAACTTATACAATTGGCCTACAGAACTTACTGTCCCCTCCTTAAGAAATTTAGAGAATGCAGAGGAGACCTGAGGATGTCTCTAGACAGTGTTAGCAGAAAAGAGGGGGGATTAGCATGATGTTAAGTAATATGATTTAGAGTTTTCTCTCCACATAGGAGTCTGTTCTTCTGCTCCAAAGTTCTTAACATTTTCAGCTCTCCATGCCTAACCTTCTGGACTGAAATGTGGAATTTCCAAGTTACTCTTGGTGCTTGGCTGGATAGAGTTTCCCACAGGTGCTCCAAGCCAGGCTGGATTTAAGACTCATCTGCTAGGAATTTGCAAACATAGCTTTACGTACCAAAGGAACAGAATGCGATGGTGTTGAAAGACAGATAATGTGGAAGTCATTAAAAGATATTATTTAAGAAATTCTAATTCAATAGCATGATAATTAAGAAGTATTTAGAAAGCCAGGCAAAAGTGCCCTTTAAAACAATTCAGGAGGGAGAATGTACCATAGACATCTTCCTGCATCTCTGAGGATGAGACTATGAGAGACATAAGCACTTTCCAGTTTAGAGAAAATATGACAATACAGGCTAAGAGCATAGCTAGTGGCTATGGAGCTCTCTTCCCAGGCACTTCAGCCGGAAGCCACATAGAAAGACAATGTTTCCTATTAACTTTTAAGGCCTTGCATGCACCACCAGAAATTCACTAGAGAATAAGCTAAGAAAATCACCTACATCTTCAGCATTCCTAATTACTCATAATAGTTGTCTGTATTTTCTCCTCCCTGATCATATAATATAATGTAAAAATTATAAGATGGACTGTAGCAAAGTATGATCCAGGTATACAACTAATTCCTTCAAATTAAGACCTTTAGACTTCCTAGTAATAGGTTTTTACTTTATTATATAAAAAATTAGGGTAATATAAAAACTAGACTTTACAAATAGTTCATAATTAGCTAAAATTGTGACATTTCCAAAGCTCATATCTGAATAAAGTAATTCTTAAAACTACTTAGACTTTGTCTTATGATTTCCCAGAGGTTAATGCTAAAAAATTACAGGTCACATAGAATTTTAGTTTTAATTTTGAATCACAGGGAAGAATATTTTAGTTATAATAGAATCCCTACTTTTTCTTTGTTTGCTTCTTTCTTTCCTTCCTTCCTTCCTTCCTTCCTTCCTTCCTTCCTTCCTTCCTTCCTTCCTTCCTTCCTTCCTTCCTTCCTTTCTTTCTTCCCTCCTTCCTTCTTTCTTTCTCTGCCATCCCCTCCTGCTGCCAGACACTGGCTAAAAGGAGAAGAGGGGAAGGGAAAGATGTTTAAGTTTTCAACTAAAACTATTGTGATAAATGTTATGTCTAAAGATTAGAATTCTGTTTAATATCTGTAATGTAAATTAGAAAACCAATTTAATATTTTTACCTATCATTTTTATTGACTTTTCTAAATGAAATGACTTAAAAAGCTATTGATATCCAAGAATAAATAATATTAGTATGTTTGAATTTCTATACATTTCACATTTTACCAAGTAAGTATATTTCATGTGATAACAGCTCTAGTCAAGGACTAAGAGATATTCATATGGAATTAACAATTTAATTTTAAATGTAAGCATAACATCAAGAAACATGGATACATATTATAATCATTTTTATATCACTCAAGATGTTCTGAATGAGGATTTGGGTAAATGTGAAGGAGACAGAGAGAGGTAAAATTTACTGTCTATTCTTCAAAGACCTTATGGCCCAGTTAGAGGAAGAAACATACATCTATGGAAAGTAAAACTATTAACAAAAAGAGAAAATGTAAAAGGCAAGATGAATAATAAATACATGATTTGTTAATGGAGTTCAAAGGAGAGAGAAAGAGGACTTCATAGCAGTGGTAGGGCTTGAACCTGACAATGTATGATGGGTAAGATTATGTTGTTGGAGAGCCAAAGAGGTGAAAAGAAAGAATGAGGCTAGAGGCTGGATCATGGAGGGTCTTGAGTGCCAGATCAAATTTAAACTTTATAAGATAAGATCTGAGAGCACAGAGATATGATGAGATCAGTTATTTTTAGGATGAGTGAGTGCTATTTGGGGAAGGAAAGGAAGCATGGAGGCAAGGAGTATAGCTATTAGTCTGTTGGTGTTTGCTGATATGTCTCTGGACCAGTGAGCTGGTAGCAGTAGTGAGAGGATGGGAGAGAGGCAAAGATAAGAGTGTGGTAGAAAGTAGGAGAGAGAAACATCAGTGACAACTTTCTGAGAGTGTTCTGAGCTGGTCTTTTGATTGTTTGTTTGTTTTTTGCCTTTCAGTACCTTAGACATTAAAATTTTGTTGCATTTTAGCAATGAGTTGACATATTCACTGGCTCTTAGGGCTAGAAGATCAAGCAAATTCTGACCAAATCTTCTGCTTTTAGTGAAGAGAGGTTTATTTATCCCTATTTTATAGACATGGTAATTTGAAACCAGGGAAACTGAGAAAGTCACATTTGCAGCAACACAAGGGGTCTGTTCTCTGGGCACTGAAAGCGTTGCCCTACTGTGTTGCCTTTCCACAGCAGATGTGAGCAAAGGTCTCAAGCTGATTTTTTTAAAATGTGTGACTATAAATATTTAGTATTTTATTACAATTTTTCCATTCCAATGCAATTCTTTTATATCTCTGTGTGTGGTGTGTGTGTGTGTGTGTTTAGCAATATCTATCAGCTATCAGTCTTGTCAATTCCTAAATAAAAAATGTCCTAATCATTTCTAAATGAATTATTTCTTAAAAAGATAAAAAAAAAAGCTTTTAGATCTTAGACCTTATTTAAGAAAGGAATATGTGAAATAACTTTTGAATTTCTTCAAAGGTTCTTCACAATGCTGTCATATTATTACAATCTCAATATCTATATTAGCCATATTTATTTAACTAGTTACAGTTTAATTTTATGAGAGAGTAGTGCATGTAAAAGGCACATAAAACCACAGCCAACTAGTTAAATCTGACCTTTAATAATTTTTTGGACTCTCCTATAGTAACACATGATTTCTTCTACACACATACCACTGGTGTATCAATGCTTCTTAGTTTACTAAACAGCATAATGTGGCGTAAGAGAAGAAATTGCTTGCCTTCCTCAGTCCTTCTTTTTTTATATTATTTTCTGATGTTTGGCCCTCTAAATTGCCACTTTCTTTGTGATTAAAGTTAAAATTGGAGCCTCAGGAAAATGTGTTAAAAGGTCACACAGCTATTTAGAGTAGAACTGGGACCAGAAAAGTTCTGAGGCTCAGCACTCTTAATTTACAACTGTGCCCCCCAAACACAACATCTCCATCAGAAAAAGAATGCTGTGCCCTAAATATACAAAGATTGAAAAAGAACGTCACTGTTCTTAGTAAATCTGGAACTAGATCCCATCTTCGAAGCAAATTTCTTGATTGCTTCCCTGGTTTCACAAACTTGCAATAATATGTGGCCCTTAAACACTCTTACTCTGCCTTGTTTTGTCTTCAGTGGATGAGAAAGGTTATGAAAAGCCCAGAAAAGTGACCTAACTCAGTCAATAAAAAGGCTTTTGTCTGTGAATTTGACCACTAGTGAGTCATTAGTAGCTGACTAAAAGATTTCGTGAGGAACACCTCTTCTCCCTATTATAGAAATGAACAATTAGAAATAAAACTAAAGTATAAGATAGAATCAATTTCCACTTCAAAATAGTGCTGTTAATGACGTGTAAAGTTGTTTATTTTCTTATGACAAAATATGTGCTAATTCTTCCATAAGTATCCCCTTGATTAAATCCACTGTTTTGTTTTGTTAAAAGTGCAATAGAAAAACTTTTTTACAAAATGTCTTAGCACATCCTTAATTAATGGTTCAATGGTTAAAAAGAATTTTAAAAACCTTCTTAATTTTGTGTTTCTAGCAGATAAATAATAATACCCTATTTTAATTTCAAGCAGTGTTGTATCTTCATTTATTATATTAATGTTAAAAAATGAGTAATTAAACTTTGGATTTTTTATCATTTATTTTTTAATGCTAACTAAAGTGCTACCATTTTTTAAAAAGTGCTTACGAGGTGTGTATTATAATTCATTTTCATAGTATTCTTCCCTAAAAATGATTCATAATGTTTGACCTTTTAATAACTCACGGCAATTCAAATAAGAAAAAGTGGTGGCATTGAATTATATTCAACATTTATTAATATAGCATTTAAACTCAGGGAAAATACCAGGCTCCAAAATTCTGACAATGAAAATTTATCCTAATCAGACTTTGTCTCTGCCCTTTGTAAGAATTGCAAGAAACAACATCTTCTAGCCCCATTTGTGAGTTAAAATCTTTTCACCATATTTACTTTTTTAGTTTTTTTACAGGTATACACCCTCTGCTTCCCTAATGGAAGTGTAAAGGATCAATAGACAAAAACACATATCATCACTAAGGGCTTGAATTCTAGAGATAATCTTATTCAGAGGGAAATAAAATGTAAATTATGTTTGGTGGCAGCGGTGGTGGTAGTGGTGATGGTGATGGTGTGGTACAGTGAGCAGTTCGTATCTACAGGTTCCAAATTTGTGGATTCAAACACAGATCGAAACATTAAAAAAAAAAAAAACGCTATGTGGTTGCTGACATGTACTATGTAGTTAGGTTTACCAATGGTTGCATTTATACTGAATATGTGTAGACTTCTTTTTCTTGTCATTATTCTCTGAACAGTACAGTATAACAACTATTTACACAGAATTTACATTGTATTAGGCATTATAAAAAATCTAGAGATTCAAAGTATATGAAAGGATGTGTGTAAGTTATATGCCATATTACATCATTTTATATGAGATACTTGAGCACCTGCAGATTTTGGTATTGCAGGGGTCCTGAGACCAATCTCCCTGTAAATATTGAGGGTTGACTGTCTTTATAATTGGCCTAAAGTGTACCATAAGATCTCTTATAGAATCCCTACAAACGCTTCACTATTAATCTTCAACTTCCTTTGTAATTGCTTATATTCCTTTAAGAGTCTAGTTCACTTGGTGAAAAACAAGATCTAAACCCTGAACCTTCCAAAAGCAGCAGGGACAAGTGATTTAGATGAAGGACTTGATTCACATACTCTCTTTACAGTTCTGCTCTAGCAAGTGGAGCATTTCCTGGAAACCTGCCCACAGATTCTGGGGCTATTTTTAGTAGCTCACCTCCTGGTAAATGCAGCTATTAGACATCCAGATGTCCCTTCCCCTTTCAGGTGCAGTAAAATAGAACATAAAAGGGTGTAATTGAATGATTAGAGCTAAGAGCTGTAACCAGGAGCCCCGGGGTCTCTTCTTCCTCCTGAGAGCTCTGGGACGTGCCCCACCTAGGGAGTTTTCTTTCCCACTGCTGGGGGTAACCTGCACATAAAGTAGGCCTGGGGGCATGCCCTACAGATGCAATGGGATCTCAAAAAAGAAAAAAAAGCACTGTTCGCATTGTTTTCTATTCATGCATATAGGGTAGAAAAGAAGGGAAAGGAAAGTCACACATTTGCTACTGTGTGCCAAGTCCCGTGTGTTCATGTAATTGTCACAACAGCCCCATGAAGTAGGCAGGTATCATTTCCACTTTACCAGTGAGCAGAGCTTACTGATCAGCCAAGTTTTCTGACTGCCCAAGGACATGAGGCTAATGAGCAGCAAAGTCCGGTTTAAACCCAGCCTATGCTCCACCCCACACCCACTACAGTTTACTCTTTGAGGGGAAACTGAAAAGGCAAGAGCTGGCTCTATAACTAATAATTTATTATCCAAACCAGAACATGTCTAAGACAGAAAAGGAAGCTGTTAATAAAAACACCCAGGCGACAAGGATATCCATAAGGTCTTGGGCAAATCAAGATGTTTGTCATCAGCCTGCCTCTAACGCTCCCTTGCTCACATCTGCAGAACTAAGAGTGAATTTGTGTTCCCTGATGATAGCTCCTTGCCCACAGCTCAGCGTAGGGATGGCTCATAACCAGAATCTTGCCCTAGGTCTCTCAGGCAGTAGGGAATAGAATTAAAAAAATATTTTTTTCAAGTTTTTAAGTGCAAAAGTTCTTATAGTGCTTATTTTATTGTTTTAATCCCAAGAGGACCAATTATGCAAAAAATGTCTTTACAATTGTTCCCCTAATTCTTTGGGGGCAGTGAAAAAATATCTTTGGACTGCTGGTCATTTTCATTATAATACATTAAGACTACATAAAATTACCTAACGTTTATTGACTTACTACCATGTGCTGAGCACTGTGCAAAGTGCTTTGCATGCATTATCTCATAATTTTCTTTGTGAGGCACGTACATTTATTATCTCCATTTTAGATATGAGAAACTTAGGCAGAGAGAAATCTGCTCAGCAACACACAGCTAATAAGTGGCTTAGGTGTAATTCAGGCTGAGGCCTTCCACCTCCAGAGTCTACCCTTTTCATTATGATGCTGTTCTATGTGTGTTGTATTGATCTTGGAAATCATAGAGCCACAAAGCAGTGTAACAGGGTTTCTGACCTCTTAAGGCTTTTAGATTACTGAAGAAAGTTTCCTTTATATTACTAGATCTTAACAACTCAGTGTTTGTCAGAAGCATCATGTGTATATTTTTGCAAATACTGTCAAATGAGTAACACAGACCATGTAATGTTTGTGGGTAAGAGACAAGTTGGCATGTACTGGTGGAATATATTGATATTTATTTTTTAAAGTATGGATCATATTCTCCCTAACAGCAAGGAAATTCTTGAAGGAATTGTCCTGCAGCTCTTGAAAGCCCCCTCACCAGCCCCTTGTAGACACAAATGACCTTATTATTCTTCGTGACAACAGGAGTTATTAAAGAATCATAGCACATTCAGAGGAGAAGTCACTGGGGTTGCAATACAGACCTAGAGAGCTTTATGGAGAATATGAGGTTTTAACTGGGCCTTGAAGGAGGAGAAAGAAGGTTTTGAAAAAGTAAAGGAGAGAAATAAAATATTCCAGGTAGGAAAAACAAATTAAATAAGCAAACTAAGGAATTTTGAGAAGAAAAGCGGAAATACCAAGCTGTCTGGCTTGAAACATATTAGGGGAAGACTGGATTAGAAAAGTAAGATTAGAGAGTCTTTGATGTCATGCTGGGTGATGTAAGTCAATCCATGTTTCATAAAAGAAGTAAAGCAGCCTGTTCTGGTAATATAGAGCAAGGACCCTACTCTTGGTACCACATGGAGGGACATGAACCAGACCAGGAACTTTGTATTCTTCTTGGACAGGAGGGCACTGTAGTCTTTTGATAAAGAACGTTATTACAGCTGCTGGGCACTTTATATAATTTGAGAGGAAACCAGAAATCCTTAGGGATTCTGGGAAGAAAAGAATATGATAAAGTTAAACCTGATGGAGGTGATCAAGTAAAATAATGGAGGCAGTACTTTCTCATAAATATTTCCACCATCTAGAAGGAAGAGAGGAAAGATGGTACTTATGGAGAAATAGGTACCTGAGGAGTGTAAGAAAGAACATTCAGAGCTCTTCACGGAGAGCTGACTAGCGTTGCTCCTGTCTTTGTCCACACTGTGAGTTAGTTTAGACAGCAGGCACTGGAGCAGAAAGCAATGATGAAAAATGAATTTTCAGTGGCTGTTTATATCATTAAGTAATGTTTCTTCTGCCTTTCCTCATACTTCAAACATTTTGTTTATTTTAGAAGAAAATGTTTCAAATTCAAGCTGAAAAATTTAAGCTTACAAAACTTTACAAGTTTATGAAGGGCAAAGACTATACATATTCTTTGAATCCCTACGGCATCTAGCATCGGAATAGTTTTTCAAGTATGAGATGAACTCCTCATCAACAGTGCAGGGAAAGCACTATGGATACCTTAAAATTAGCCAACAGTAGTGCTTCTGTAGCATAGCAATTAAGACATGAGATGAAGGTAAGAATCTAAGTGCCTAAAATCAGTATGATGGTGCTATTCACAGGCATTTAGAGCTTTGTGAAAAGAGACAGCTACTTTGCTATGACTTACTGGGATGAAGCCATTTTAGAACCAAAGCTTTGTTGAACATTTGCACATAGATTTTTTTTATACCTCCTTGTATGTTATTACAATTGATGTTTCACCCATATGGAAGGCACTCTTCCATCTAAACTCTGAAATATGACCATACTTCTGAAAGCAAACAAAAGTAATCTGTAAGTAGAAAAGAATTCTCACAAAACCTGGGCATGTTTTTATTTTGTAAGAGCCTTTTTTCAGGATCCTAAGCCTGGCACTATGTATGAAATAAAGCAACAGTTAAAAGAAACCTATACCTTAAAAAGATACCTTTAGGGATGACAGTATGGGAAGGAATCAAGAAAACATACCAGTCCAAGAGGTAGGTAGTTAGTACTGAGGGAAAATGGATATCTGCTTCTTGGAGGGCATCAGTACCATTGGATTCTACATCAGTTAATGTGGGCTAGCTTATGCTACAATACCAAAAACACCCTAGTATCTTGGTGCCTTGGAACTAGAAAAGTTTACCGATTGGTCATAGTGTATCACAGTTGTGGATGGGCTGGGGGTCTGCTCTGCAGCATCATAGTCCTTACTCCAGGCAGAGCCACCCCTATTTGGAAACACTAGTGAAGGAAGGAAAAAAAAGAGTGGTAAAGCACAAAATGACTCTTACAACTTCTGCAGGGAAATGACCACCTTGCTTCTGCTTATTGTTGGCTTTTGTAAATCACATGCCCATTCTCATTTCAAAGTAACAGGGAAGTATAACCATCTCTCAGTGAGGGAAAGCAGGCCTTGGTACCTAGTAATGTGATTCATCGCAGAGCCCTGTAAATAAATGATGCTCATAAAATTAGGTAGTCTGAATAAGGAAGAAAAAGTTAAATAATTCCACATATACTTTATTCAACAAGTATTTATTAAATATTAGGCAGTGTACTAAGTAGTATTTAATAAGGCAGATAAATGAATAATGTATATCCATCCAGTGTTTGCACTTAAAAGGAATATATTTTATGTATCTGAGAAAAACGTTTGTATATTAGCTCATTTCTCCAAGACAAAGCAAAAGTACAATGTGGCCTATTTTAATTCTTTATCACTGCATTACAAATTACTGTAAGCTTAGTGGTTTATAAAATTTAAGTTTATTATCTCACAGTTCCTGTAGGTCACTGTTTTGGCATGGAGTGAATGGATTCTCTGCTCAGAGTCTCATCAGGCTGGAACAAGATAGCCCTCAAGCTGTGGTTTTCATCTAGAGCTTGGGGTGCTCACTGGTTGTTGGCAGAAGCCATTTTCTTGTAGCTGGAGGATGGAGGTCTTTGTTTTCCTTATAGTTCTTGGCCAGAAGCTGTTTCTATCTACTAGAGGCTGCCCTTGGTTCCTTGCCCTGCAGCCTCCACAGGTAGTTTACAATCTGATGTTTACTTTCTGTCAGGCCAGTGGAAGCATGTATCTCTGACATTTGTTCTACCAGCTGGAGAAAACTCTCAGCTTTTAAAATACTCACGTGATTAGGTCAGGCCTGCCCGGATAATCTCTCTATTTTAAGGAGAGCTGATTTAAGATCTTAATTACATCGGCAAAAACTCTTCATAGCAGTAACTAGATTAGTAGTAGTTAGATTATTGGGATAAGACTGTGTGAATGCCAGGACCTAGGAATCTAGAAGGCCTCTTAGAATTTTGCCTACTTTCTGACCTTACTGCAGAATGGTGAGTGTTAGTATGGCTTTCCTATGATGGGACTGATGAGATGTTCTAGTGTTATATGGTTCTCTTGAGTAAGAGCTAGAATTATTTGGAGAGTTATACAATTGAGGGCATTCATTGAGTAGCAAAACCCTGGTTCTATGTTTTTGAGCTGGTTTCTCTAAGAATCACACCCAACTTAATTTCTTAAATTCTAAGAGGGTTATTGCAGTAGTCAGAGCTCTGGCAAGAAACACACAATGTTCTCAAACTGGTAACTGGGAAGAGTTCAACAAAGAAACTTTCCTTCCTTCCTTCTTTTCTTCTTTCTTGGAAACTGAGCAGGAAAGGAGTGGGAAACACATAGCTTGACTTCATTCTTTTCCCATCCCCTTATCTCTAGCCAAGAGGGCAGAATAGCCTATTGGTCCAGTCCTCAGAGATAATCCTCCTGGGGGCAAGAATAGGATGAAGAAAGGTAGAGGGCATGTCTAGAAGGGTAAACAAGAGATATACAGCATAGTTACCAAAGACATATTCTTGCCTGTGGTCAGAATCATAGGCTTTGCTGTGACTTGCAGATGAAGTATTTCCTCCTTATCTCTGCTGTGAAGAATATTTTGGCTAGCTTGGTTATAACTTGCAACTCATTAAACACAATCATTAGTATTCATGTCTGTCTTTTGTGCTATTTTATGAATTTCCTGCAAGCAAGGGCCATGTCTTATTCATCTTTATAACTACAGTACCTGTGTGATTGGTCCATAATAAGCAGTTAACAAATATGTGTGTAATTATAAATATAAAAAGTCAATGATAAACTATTATCAAAGTCCTATAAATTAATTAGATAATAGGGGCATAAACAAATACATAATATTCTAATTGTTCTCTAAGATGTTCTATTACTATGAGCCGATAGAGTTAGAAGAGTCACTTACCATTGCTACAATGAGTCTTACACTATGACAGTTTGATGTTCCACTTTTATTTTTTACTTAAAGGTCATCAATTTTAGGTTATCCTATACATTTTATTTAATAATCACTGAAATCTATCAACAGAAGAAACAGCAAATGCAGAGTAAATGAGACAGCTCAGAGCTACTGTAATTAAATTGCAGTTGGCCTTCGATCCAGGTCAACGGCATTGGGATGAGAGGATTGGATACTCTGCCTTCCTGATGTTGTCACTTGTGGTTTTGATTGCCAACAGGGAATGGAGCGTGCTTAGTTTATGGAAAAAGGCTGTTTTTTCCTATTTTACTTTTTGACATTTCAAAGCACTATGTAAGGATAAATTGGCCAACTTGATTTATGATAATTGTTTTGATTCATATGGAATCACATGCTAAAGAATCACAGGGACTGACTGTCCGGAGAAGAATGTAAATGTCATAATTTTGTTAATTATTTTAGCATGTGTTTCGTCCACATGTCTGAAAGCAACTGTAATTGAGAGTTGTGGTTTCTGGGGCATGTCCAAAAATACAATGTGACTAACAACTGAAGAAAATATCATGAGATATCATGTGGTAGAGGACCTTTTATCTTTTTTTTTCTCCCCTGCCAAAGTGGAGGTTTTTCAGTATTTAAGTATGTTACAGAATATGAAAAGAATGATACAAATTAAACCCTTGGATTGGTATTTTTTATCAGACAAAAAATAACATATAAAATGCACTTTTAAATTTGGTGGCTATTCCATTCCATCCTGAAGTTCTCTATTTCAAAAATTGGATTTGCAAAAACAACTCATTCAGTTCTTTAAACATTTCAGTGATGATAAGGGTCTTTCTCAAGCAAACAAATCTCAGGAAATTCTAATACTGGTATGAAACCATAATCTCCTCTCACCTTGTTGCTACAAAACATAATAACTCTATTGAGAACTCCAGAAACCAATGGGTGATCTGACTCCAAGGCTTCATATATGATTTCTTATTTTTATGACGGGAATTTCACGACTTCAAGGGAATGGTTGAAAAACAGTCTATTTCTCCTCTTAAGCAAGTGATCAGGTTGCTGCATGAACAAAACAAAAACCTGAGTTCACATGGCTTGGCCAGGAGCTTTCCTTGCAAGCTTCCTGGTTTGGGATGGACTGCAAATGCTATTAGTATATTTCCTGGTATTTCAGTGTTATGTGAATTGCACAGTAACTAGATCTTTGAACAGTGAGCATCTGGTAGCCAGAACCTTATGAAGACTTTTTCATATTATGCAGAAACTTCTGCTCGTTTTGAAGTTGTTCTCTCATTCTTTTGTACTATTCCTTTTGTTTCTCTCCCACATGTCTGGGATTCACAAATACTTTCGTTACATTTAAAACTGACTGCACATAGGTGACTAAACTGATCATTCGTGGGTCAATTAGGTCATAGGAAGCTGCCACTGAGGTATATCCTCCTTATTTCCCCCACATATCCACCACCCTCCCCCATCCCTACAGACTAACCCCACAGTGGCTAACTGTGAGCTGCAGGAACAAATAAAAATCTGTCTTGCTATGGTAGAGATTTCAAAGTGTTACTAGAAATAATGTTGGACAAGAAAATTAAATCACAGAGAGCAGTGAAAGCTAGAATAGGGGTTCTAGCTTCTTCAAGGAGCTCAGTAAGGGCTGCGGATGGCCTGAAATGTTAAATAAATATCTGCCTATATGAGCCTATGTACAATTAGTATTTTTCTCCCTAAAAAGAGAGTCTAAGAATTACATTACATGCACAAAGGGTTCAGGCAACAAAAAATTTTTAAGAGTGAGTATCTTCAAGTAAATATGTTTAGTTAACTAACTTAAATTCTAAATATTAAGAGAAAAGGAGGAATAAAGAAAAGTAAAAAATAATAAAGGAAAGATAAATTAAGAAGAGAAAAAGGACAACAAAGAGAATAGTACTTTATTGCTTTTATCAGTTACTTAAGACTTAGCCTTGTGAATGGGTGTGTGAGGATACCATTTATAGAGCCAATATATATCTATTTTAGAGGTGAAGAAATGAAGTCATCCAGAGGTCAAGCAACATGTGCAAGGTTACTTAGGTACTATCAACAGTCACATTTCGAAGGCTTCTCTTAATCACTATTCTAAACCAACATACTTCTCGTTCTCTTTCTTGATATGTTTTATGGAACTTTTTTTATAATATGGAACATAAAGTTACACACAAAATATTATTTCTGGATGTTGTGGTTAGGAGTAATTTAAAATTTTATTCTTACCTATACCTTATATATTTATACTAAACGTCTTATTACATAATAAAAAAGAATAATAACTTAAAATAATTTTTTAATTTCTAATAAATTAGTGATTAGATTCTTAAATCCCTCAGGAAGAACCACATTTATAATGAACAAAGGGTATCAAATAATTAATTAATAATTAATATCACAGTCTCCCAAGTTTCTTGCTCACAGCAAGACTGTGATATTAATTTTTAATGGCCACTGTTTAGAGTGAAATATGACTTGTTTTTAGTAACTAGCCAAATAGCTTGATGAAATCAGTGAATAAAACACAGTCCTAACATAGAATAATTTTAATGTAAAATTATAATATTTGTTCAACTAAATGCCTTTTTTTTTTCTAACATATACATTGACCCTCATGACCACATTTCCTGGCTGTGTCTCCATAGGCAAGATGAAAAGAAGACGGGGCCATTTACATGACAATTTCTGCTTTGAAAATTTCCAGGTAAAGCTCATATTAGTGGAAGTCTTCAGTGACAATCAGTCATTTGCTTATTTGCTAGAATAGACTTCTACACTCTGTGTAGAAGCTGAACAATTCTCCATTGAGGTGGGAGTCTTAGTTAGGCTTCTTTATTTCCATGAAAGAATCTGAAACTGAATAACTGACCCTTCCTCAAAATCTTTAAGTATTTAAGGATTCTCCCTCAAACAATAAACACAGATTGTGGGCTTTAGCCTCTCCCTCCAGACTCTAAATTCTGCCCCCAGACTCCACACTCTCTGTAGAGAATTCATTCTTGGATTGCCTTCAGCCCCTTTTCCCAAAGTCCTGCTGAGAAAGTGACCATTTGAGGGTTATTGAAAGATGACTCCCTGGCCACTAAAAGTTCCATCTATACATCAGGTTGAATCACCAAAAAGTTGTGCCACTTAGACCACATTATCTTGACCCATTTGGAATTATTTTTTTTCCCAACCTGTAATGGACTGTTTGAATACATCTCATAGTATCCAAAAGATGCTATGAAACTACCTGCCATCTGACTGTTTCTAGGTGTCATCTGCTACTTAGGTCAGAGTACACAATGCACTTAAAATTAAAATTACTTAAATTAAAATTACTTAAATTTTTTTTTCAGAATTAGCACTAGAAGTATTTTTTTCTTGGATGGAGTAACTTGTTTCTACCTCTCTAATGATAAAAATATTTGAGCTAGGTGAAGATCAGGTTAGATGTCTCTAAGAAAAGACAAAATTGTTTTCTACTAAAATTCTCACAGTTGTTAATGTTCCAGAACTGATAAGACTTGAGGTGGCTACTCACTCTGATCAATCTTCTAAGAGCACGATTCCTAATCTGGAATGCCAATATCCTTAATCTGAGCTCTACTTTTTCTGCCATCTTTAAATTTGCTCAGGAAACATAAGAAGCAGAGCCTAGAGAAATAGACAATTTTAAGAGAAATTTCTTTCAGGGTTTTGAACCTGGTGCAAATTACCCTGGTGAAAAAACGTTTATCTCGTATGTATGTATGTATGTATGTATGTATGTATGTATGTATGTATCTGTTATTCACTTCCACCTTTTTCTCATCCCTCCACCCCTCTGGTAATCATCAGTTTGTCTTCTGTTTCTATGAGTCTTTTTCTGTTTTGTTTTCTTGGTTTGTTTTGTTTTTGTGAATTGCACATATAAAGGAAATCATATGGTTCTTAATGTAATACCCTCTAGGTCCATCCATGTTGTCTCAAATGGCAAGATTTTATTCCTTTTTATGGCTGAGTAGTATTTTAAATATATGTATTCATACACACACACACACACATATACACATTGAAATTATACACACACACATACTACCTCTTTTTTATTAATTAACTCCTAGGTTGCTTCCAAATCCTGGCTATTGTAAATAATGTTGCAGTGAACATAGGGGTGCATATATCTTTTTGAATTAATGTTTTTGTTTTAATTTGATAAATACCCAGGATTGGAATTACTAGGTCATATGGTAGTTCCATTTCTAATTTTTTTGAGCAATCTTTGTAGTGTTTCCCATAGTGGTTGTGCCAATTTTCATTCCCACCAAAGTACATAAGGGTTTTCTTTTTTTTTTCCATATTCTTGCCAACACTATTTATTTATTGACTTTTTGATAATAGCCATTCTGACAGGTGTGAGGTAATATCTCATTGTAGTTATGATTTACATTTCCCTGGTGATTAGTGATGTTGAGCATCTTTTCATATATCTGTTGGCCATCTATATGTCTTCTTTGGAAAAATGGGTGTTCATGCCTTTGCTACTTTTTAATTGGATTGTTTGTTTTTTTGTTGTTGAGTTACTTAAGTTTCTTATATAGTTTCAATATTAACTCTTTATTAAATATAACATTTGCTCCAAATATCTTCTCCCATTCAGTACGTTGCTTTTTTGTTTCGTTGATAGTTAACACATATCTCTTTTTAATTTAAGGACAGTTTTTTTTTCTGTTTCTCCAGAATGGTGGTATATAAAAGTTCCAGATTCTACGGCTTTAACCACGGCACTACATAGGCCCTTAGAGGCTCCACATTTGTCAAATTTGGCTTTAAATATCTAGTCTTAGTTATATTTCTAAAACTACAATCTCATTTCATCTTTTTTATTGTCTTTATTTTTGTAGGTTTTTCCAAATCCTCTGTGGACAAAGGTGAGGCAAAGAACCTGACAGACAAACAAGCAAACAAACCAGCTATTTTCTGGCCCCTCTCTTTAGTATGTGAGAGTTTTCTATGTTCTGTTGAGTAAAACCAGAAATCTCTACTTTCACAATTTTCCATTGGTGAAATGGGAGATAGCACAAAGTTTATAGTAAAATATAGTTTACATTTGAAGAGAATTATTAGAAGTCAAATTCTGCTCACTCAAATGGTCTGTAATTAGAACAGTTTAGTAACTAAGTATTTTGTTTAACTGAGAGTTATCTTTAATTTTAGGCATAAATCATATACATGTACATATATACACATAGAGGATATATATAACCTACCTATATATCTATCTAAATACACAAACACACACACACACACACACACACACACACACAATAGAAGCAGATCTTATACTGAGATTTATGTAGATTTTTGCAGTTGTTCTAGGTAATCAAGTATCATTGGAGAGAGCTGGGAGAGAACTAATCCTCTGAAATTTTACATTCTGGTTTTAATTCTAGATTTTACAATATTAAGCACAAATGCATACATATGCTATGTTTACTCAAAGTAAGCAAATAAAAGTTACCATGTGTGTCTACATAGATATAAATTTATACACTCCCCATTTGTTGCAAATTAAACATGAAATAGGATGGTTTTCTTATGACCCATCCATATAAATGTCAAGTTCCTTTTGCTGCTTCCATTTCCCTCAAGTCTCAAGTTTTTGACTATTTCTAGGGGCTTCTTGAAGAAGGCATTAGAAATAGATAATTCATAACATCCTGCAAAACAGGGAAGAGGCTGATAACCTAATACTGTTTATAAAAATACCATCACACATTTGATCTCATTTTCCCCCCTTTCACAGGAAACTAGGCAGGGAATCTTGTTCCAACAGTGAAAAACAAAGACTTTTTTTGAGGGGATTTATATATATCATTTCCCACAAAGTCCCCCTCCTCCCCACCCCCAGACTGTAATCAAGACACAACAATGCACAATGGGCGTAGTAAGTTTGTGTTATTAATGATATATTTCAAAGAGTTTAATTTTGGAAATAGTTTTATGGCTGCTATAAGTAAATTACAACTGAAATAAGTTACATTGAGGATGTAAAAAATTTTGAGAATAAATATAAGTGTGATCAGCTATATGAAAAAGAAAAGAATCTAATTAAAACATGATGGCAGAAAGTCTCATCATAATTCTCCATTCTAAAGTTATTTAGACTGCTGAGGACTAATAAACACTGGCCTGACATACTGGGAAGGTATGTGACCCATTTTCCTGAAAAATTCATTCCATAATTTGATAACTTGGAACAATGATATCAATGTAGACCACCACTTATTTTTTTTCTCAAAGCAAGAATTAGTAGTTATACCCATTTAGAGAATTTTTAGGGTAGATGACTATCTTTAAAAATGTGTGTCCTATTAATATCCTTTGTGTTTTCCTCACTGGAAAAGTATAGACTTTTACATTTGACCAATGAGGGAAGACTTTTGGAGGAAAAGAGTGACAGAATGGTGAGGACATTGGTAGGAGATGTTATGTGTGGATATATGGCCAAAATTGTCCATCTCTAAAATCGAATAGATGTAGGTTTATATTCCAGCTCTGCCATTTATAAGTTATTTTGACAAGACTCTTTTTAAAATGATATCTCTCCCCTCTCACTAAGACTTATTAAGCAGCTGAAAGAAAAATCATGTCTTTCTCCTGAGTCATTGATCAACTATCCCAGACAGATTCAGAATGCAGAATATGTTTGATGTTTACTTCATCTGCTGCATAAAAACTTCCATGGTATGTAAACCCCTTTACTGAAATTGTTCAGGAAAATATTACTAATCAAAGAAACTCAAGAAATCATCATGATATTGTCATCATCCATGTGTTAAAGAGCCTGTTAGCATTTGCTAAGGCATCTGTCTTTCCAGATTTAACACAAGCCACTCTGGACTGGGAAAAAAGAAAAAAATAACTGGATAGCAGATAGGGTATAGACAACTACAATAATACACAATCTTTACTAACTCCCCGAGGCAGAGTCACCTGTATATTTTTTCCATACCTAATAATATTTGTTAAAAAGATAAGAGGAATCTGCCTGAGAGAGATCTGTAGTGTTTCCCCAAACTGATAGTTTGTAGTCATCTCAACTTAAGTAATTCAAGAGTTCACTGAGGACTCAAACTAACCCTCACATTGACTCAGGGATTGAACTGTGACAAAAAGTACAATATTTTCTTCTAAAAAGAGAGTTGAATAATGAAAATATTTTTTTTCTGTTGATAAAGTTGAGCATTTAATATGTTTAAATTACTATATTATATCATTTGGATGGTGCAGAGTTGTGTAGAACTCAATCCTTTTTTTCTTAAGGAACTTATATAACTGGTAGGTGTGAGTGAGCGCTAACTTTAATGCCAAGTAAAATGGGGGTAAACATTAGTCATTGATTAGAAATTCAAAGAGGAGGATGACTTCTTAGATTATTCTTATAAGCATTAAGAACCTTGAGGAAGTGAGTGGCATTCAAACTAGGCCTTTAAAGATGATAAAAATTGAAGGGAGAGATGGAAGATAGAATAAAAGTAAGCACGTTCTCAGATGGAGGGAACACTGCAAACAAAGACATGATTAAGAAATGACCAGGTTAGTTTTCTTGAACAGGAGGGTTGTTCAAATGAGCCTGAAAGAGAAAACTAAAAAAGTAGACTGTTTCGAAGAGCATAGGGAGCCTTGGATGTTAGGTCAATGAATTTGTTTTTTTAAGTTAATAGGGAATCATGTTTAATAGAGAAATATGGAGGGTATTTAAACCAGGAAAAGATGTGATAAACAATGAGTGATGTAGTAGTTATAATTTGGGGGAAGTGTATGGCAGTGTTCCTCAACTTTTCTTTCATAATTGCCCTTCTAAAGAGGCTTTTTGAATATCTCTGCCTGATTTTGCATATAGTAATGCTCATTGAGAGGTGATCTATTGCATTTTGTTTCCATCATTGCCTGGGATAGTCTCTTTTCTTATCTTCTTTAATTTCCTTTTGTATATTTGGCCCTTGAGTAGCTCTTGACATAAAGCAGCCCAACATTATTAGGTACTTGGTGAATATATAGCATAGGAATAAAATTGCAGAAAGGAGGCTTCCCTAGTTTTGAACCCAATGAAGAGCTGTATAATGTGTGAGTCAGATTATTTTTAAAGAAGTTATCATTATCACATACATACACACACAAGAAATCATAACAAACAGCAGGTTGCAATGATTTAAATCATTATTACTGAAGAGAATAAACATTTATTGCCAACTGTGAAAGGGCAGATTTGATGACTGATGGAAAAATCACAGTGCTTTGTCAGTTCTCATAAATAATAATTCATCAAAGAAACGTTTTGATGAGTGCAGTCTGCTTTGAATTTAAACCACAATGCATTCTTAGAAAACAGCTGAAATACCTGAGCTTCATTTAAAAATCTCCAGCACATTATCTATGCATATAAACAATCCTTCTTAGGTCATATAACGAATCTTATCAAGAACAGCAAGAATATTCATGCTCAGGGATGAATAGAGGCTGCCTATATTTACCTTGAGAAAAACACATCTGCCCATGAAAGCCTGACAAGTACTTAAGAAATATGATCTAAGTTGACTTTTACAATTGATGCCCAATAAAGTGGCTTGAGATCAGATGAATGTTTATCAGACACTAAGAAAAATAACAAGGTTTGGCTGATCAACTTTCTCTGATAATCATTGTTCAGTGAGAAAGGATAGAATGTGATATTTTCTCTGGTAAGCATTCTACCCTTGGGCCACCCTGATCCAAAGACCCGCTGTGCTGCTGATGAACTGACAGGACTTGACAAGCTGGTGTGTGAGTCTGGCGGCCAGGTGTCTTGGTGTGGATGAAACAGGAGCTAACAGATTTGACATGTGGGACTATTAATCCCAGATGCTCCCCAAAGGGAAAGAAAAACTTTCTTTCAGTGACCTATCTTTTCAAGATGAATCCTATGGCATATGCACTGCAATTATTTAGCTCTATGAGAGGAAGCAATGCATCATGGGTACCATTCTGCCAGAAAAAATAAGCTCTTCTGATGGGTTCTGTCTGATTTCTTAGTAAAAAATTAGTGGTGTTTGTCTGAAGGTCATCCAACGCATTCAAAGAAAGAAATCTCCTGATGTTGAGGAGATAAGGAAGAAAGAACACACTAAGCATGGATAGTGTTGATTTTAAACTGAAGGGAAACCTAACCAGGCTAAGCCATGTCACAGATAGTTATAGCCCTTAATGCAAAAGTTTTCATGAAAAAATACAACCAAAAGTTGATGTCTATTATGCCAGTGCTCTGATGTTCATGGCCTCATAGCCTAAATGGTCTCAAATACTATTATGTCATTTGGATACAAATATCTATCTGACAATATTTTTATGTTCATATTTTTAAAATTTTGGTACTCAATATTAGTTGCATTAACACGTTCTCAGTTTGTCAGTTCAATAGGTATCTCAGAATTCTGCACATCTTCCAAACTCTAGAAGTCAGTGTTTGTCTTCATGGTTAATTTTGTTTCTCAGTTTCATATCCTGAAAATAAAACACAGTATGCATAAATTCACTGAAAATATTTGAATTCATGTTGGTAATAGAACAATTTAGAAAAATTGCACAAATATTGAACAGACAATTTGTACTACCTGGGTTTCAGGGGAATGAGCCTGAGTTGTGATTCTGCTGTCTTCTATAGTCTCTGTCCTATACCCAGTGTCATCTACCATGTAAATTTGATTTGTATCTTTTATTATATAAATGTATGGTATTTCTTTACTTAATTAAATAAAATTATTTTTACTTAGCAGCCTCAAATCAAACAGATTATGTGTTCTATTTCCCATTGCTGTTTTTCAGTGTTTCATCATCTCTTAACTACTCTGAAGCAGAGAAAAGAAAGTGAAAAATATTTTCTGTTGCAGGTTCTGGTTAAGATAGTTTGGGACACTCCAATAATATTTCAAATACTTCAAACTCATAATTTCAGGTTACATAAATATGCCTTTTTATTAGAACTTTAAAAAAACATGCCTAATTTTTGGGGTTTTAAAACCTGTAATCAGTTCAATTGAAGCAGTATTACCTTTGCAAGGTTCTGTATTTAAATTTTTGTTGTTTTTTAATAATTAAAAAGGCATTTATAATTTTATTTTATGAAATATAATAAATTAACTATTATAGCCCTTCTGTATTATATTAATTTTATATTATATATTAATTTCTCTTGTTTTTAACTTTGCTTTGAAACTTGGGTCAGTTATAGTTATCAGTTTATTGCCTTTTAGCTTCTAGTCAACCCTTCCCTGGCCTACTTTGTAAAAATGGAACTGGACCCTGTGAACATTTTCCCCTTGCCAGTTGGCATATTGCTAGGCCTTGACAATAGAGGGCACTAGAGGGACACTGCAAGGTGATAGAGGCAGGTGGATCCTTTCTCCTGGTCCTCCATTGCGTAGGTCAGTATAAGAGCCCAGCAGTACCAGCCATATCCTCAGGTCATCCTATCCTAAACCATGGCTGCTTCCGATCACTTCTGGGTCACACTTGTGATGGCTTTGGTTGAACCCTCAGACCATACCCTCTTCAAAGAGATCTGAATCAAAATCTTTGGAAGGCCCTCTCCTACAACTTGGGTCCCTTTCTTATTCACTTTCCTTTAGATGAGAGCTAGTAGTTGTTTTTATGCACCTGTAAATTATGGGCTGCTCAGAGTTCTCTTTTAATAGCTAACCTACTTCTATGAATTAATTCTTTTTTATATTATTTTTTTCCCTCAAACTACTAATGTGGTTTCTATCTTCTGATGGGACTCTAATGGATATAAATTTGTTTATATGTATTTTTAATGTATACATACTTAACTCACCTAAGTAATTTTTAAGTACCCCAAGGAACAAATGCTTACTTCTGTAGTTCTAATTTTTTAAATTTTATTTAAGACTTAATGCAAAGTTCTTTGTTTATTAAATGCCTCTGACCAATAATAATATTAAGTCATGGACATCAGTAATGTCATTATTTCGTAAGAGAGAAAGACATATAGACAAGTATTTTTTTTTTATTACAGGATAATAAATACAGTTATAGAAGAATGTGCAAAGTACAGTGGTGGCACCCTATTTTAGGTGAGGCTGGAAGGAAGGATCTGATAGACTTTTCAGAGCAGTTGTAATTGAGCTGAGTTTTCAAAGATAAGAAGAGGGATGGTGTTCATAGATTAGTGGATGGAGGGAAAAGGTTTTGAAATGTCAAAAATATATCTAACAAAACAAGGCAAATGTTCTAACCTAAGGTGTGTGTGTGTGTGTGTGTGTGTGTGTGTGTGTGAGATGATGATGGTGATGGTGATGGTGATGGGAGTAGGGCCCTCAGGAGACAGCATCGAGAACAGTGCAAAATAAGACTAGAAAACTAGGCTATTTCCACCAGAAATGACTAAAAAAGTTAGCATTTTATTTCATGGACAATGGCAAACGCAAAGAACTGAAAAGATATAAAAACTATAAAGAAAAAGTTCATTAGTTTATGCACCAAGTGTATTTAATGCTTCACTATATGGTATGTGCTATTCAAGTATTCAAATACATTCAAATCCTTAGCCTCGCTATGGAATTAAAAAGAGAGATTGTTGTACGTGAGATACTTAAGTATTAGGAAGTAACAAGAAGCACTATATGGATAGTAAAGAACAAAATGTGCATTGGAGTTTGAAGGCAGGAAAGACTACAGTGATTAAGAAAGTTGGTAGAATTCCAGCAGGGCCCTGGAGCACTGGAGGGATTGTTTTTGGGAAGAGAGCAAAAGGTGCAACTTTTTAGGAAAGAGGAAGTATGATCATGAAATGTTTTTGGCAGTAGGAAGGAATCTAAGCTGAAGAAGAGTGATGAGAGAGAAGGTTGGAATGTGGGACAGAGCTTCTGTGATGACAAACCTGTGACAACATGCCTCTACTTACCCCTTCCACAACCATGCTTCCTGTCTTGTTCTTGCTGAGCTCAGAGATAGCTCTAGATTCTTTCTCAGTCCAGTGCTCAGTGAGGCATTTCCAAATGAGAGGCTATTTTTTAGGATACTGTTGAAAGTTTTTGACTGATAGAGACTTTATTATAAGATTTTTCTGATTATCTTGTTAGAGATAATGAGTGGAAGGGAGGATCCCAAAGATGGAAACCAGAGACTGTTGAAAATTTCTTTTGTATGTAAATTACATTTTGGTGTTAAGAAGCTACATTTTTCAGCTGTTGTTCAGAATATATAAGGAGTGTTTGTATTACATTTACACTGATGCTATCTCCAAAGGAAACAAAGCCATAACACATCAAATGTCATAAATCAGAATGTCTTGCTAAAAAAGCATTGTTTCACATTTCCATTTCTCCCTTAGGGTATGGTTGTCTGCAGACTAGGAAATCAGAAATCTCCCTGCCTGCCTCTTTGCCACTAAGAAAACAGACACTGGTACCCCAATCTCCTGATTAAGAAAGAAGCTAGAAGAACATACAGAAGTTTCCAGGACTGTGAGTACCCTTGCCAAAACCAAGGGAAGAGTCTCTAGAGAAACAGAGGTCAAAAGAAGTGTAAAAGTTTGCTTATTTTCAAAAGTTTTTACTACCTTCCCAATAAATATTGCCTTAATTCTTCATTCTTACTACCCAATTTTTATTTTTCACCCAATAATTCTCTCGTTGAATATTGGAGGGTTATTATTTTTAGGGAAGGGTGAATTTGATTGCCCTGCTTTCTCCCACAACTTTGCAAAGTATTTCAGGGGACCAAGTTCTTTTCATATTTTCCATTGAATATGTTCTCCTTTTTTTTTGTGAAACATAAACCTTAACTACTGAGAAGAGAAAAAAATGCCTCATGGTAAAGTGATTGCTCAGTGGAGACAACCTTACACTCAGTTCTAGGCATGGCTCTGTGAGGGGCTTGCTAATTCTATAACACTCAGAAAGTTATTTAACCTCTTTGTTTTGTCTTTTTAATTACTACATATGGAATATAAATTTTTTTTTACTCATTAAAGGAGGACTACTTTTAAGATAAAATGAAATAATAGATGTTGAGAGTGGTTTCAAAAAATATAGGGTTATAGAAACATAAGAAATTTTATTATCCTAATTATAGTTCCCCTCATGATCAAGAAATTTAGATGGTGGTGCTGGGAAATATTTGTCCAGTGTAATGAGGTAGGACATTACAGTGTGTGCAGAGGACTATACGTTTTAGTTCTCTTTGTGCATGTATAGACATATCAGCCAGCAGACCAATGTTCTCCTGCATGGCTAAATCTTCATATTCACTCAATTCATTTATTCAACAAATATATTTTTTTAACATCTACTATACACCAGGAATTGTTCTAAGTACTGGAGATACTAGCACTGCGGCTATTGGAGTTCTGGTAACACACACCTCTAGGTCCTTATCACTGATGAAAAAATGAATTTCAACTCAGTGAATTATGAGAAATATTTGTTTATTAAAGGCATGTTATGAGGTAGAGGACCAGTCAAGCCTAATACTGGCTAACCACGTGGAAATGAGGAAACTGCTACATACCGTGTGGAGGGTGAGGAGGGAAGCAGGTATAGTTTATAGCCAGGAACGATAGAGAGCTGTAACCCTGGGAGAGAGAGAGGTCTGCAGATGTATTAGGGCCACAATAGGTGGTTACAAAGCCAGTTTAGGGCGATTGGTAAGTGATGTCATTTAGATTGAAACTTGGCTGCTATATAACTCTTTGCCTAGTGCTTATGTGCTTACTCAGAATTCAGTCTGTTATAATTAGATTCATGAACTTCCAGGCATAAACATAGTATTTTAATAACAGTATGATGAGGCTTAAATTGTGGGCAAATTAGAGTAGTGCCTTCTGTGCAGGAGTCTGGGGCCAGATTAAACAAGCTAAGATTATGGCCCTCCTGTCCTTTGTCTCTGAGGAAGCAGGAGGGATTCTCTAACTACCAGCAGGGTGTTCTTTGGGCAGTCTCTAGGGTGGGGCTCTATTTCTTTGTTCTCCTGTGGCTCATGTCCAACTACCTACCTAACAGAGATACTGCATAAAGAAAAGAAGCAATGTATTTGCCCTCACACAGCTTATATTTTAATTAGAGAAGACTAAAAAAAATTAAGTAAATTAACTATGTCAGATAGTGTTAAGAGATATAGAGAAAAATAAAGCACAAAGTGGAATAAATATTAGACAGAAGTTGACAAATTATGGTCAACTGGCTAAATCTTGCCCACTGCCTAGTTTTACAAATTAAGTTTTTATTGGACCACAGCCATGACTATCTATTTACGTTTTGTCTGTTACTACTTTGAGTTAATTAGTTTAGATAGAGACCATCTGGCCCACAAAACATAAAATATTTACTCTTTGGCCTTTTACAAAAATAGTTTGAGGCTCTTGATCATAGGCCATTGTAGGCCATTTTAAGGACTTTGACTTTTATCCTGAGTAAAACGGGGTCCCAATGGAAGGTTTGTGAAGTAACATGATCTGGCTTATGTTTTAAAAAGATGGTGCAGGTGACTAATGAGAATGGATTTCGGTGAAAGTGGAAGCATGGAGACCATTTAGAGAGTGATTACAGTCTTATAGAGGAGAGACCACTCTAGAGTAGAAAGAATAAAAATGAGGTGACTAAAATTGGCTTCTGAATATGTTTTTATGGTAACATAGTGAAGAGAATTTGGGAATGTAACAATGACACATGGAGCTTAGTTTTGAAAAACAAAAATACAAGATGCGTATCTTTGTCTGCTTCCAAAGGTAGGATAATTTGTCCCAGGAATAATTTCTCAGAATAGATAAACATGAGAAGAGGAGAAGTTACAGGTAATCAAACCTACTGTATTCCAGGGGTTTCACAAACAATAGTTCATTCTACAGCTTCACTTTTGAATTTGCAAAATTGGACTGGAGTTACTTTAATATTTCTATCATTTTGTTCCTCCAGATGGATATTCAGTGAAGACAGTTTCGGGCTCTCTCTGTTTTAACATTTCTTATATCAGAGAGAAATTGAAAATAAAATAAAAAATTAGTGCAAACACATTCCTGAGTTTCAAAAGAGTTCACTTTCAGGTCACTTCTAAATTAACATTCTATTTAATCATAACAGGTTGGTACTTCCCACTAATTGCTGTTCATTTTCCAAGGCTAAATACAATTCTGTAAAGCATCAAATTGGAGAATATCAATTTTACAAATTCCTTAGCACTGTAATGATTATTTTTATTTAAAATAGGCATATTTGTAACCATGGAGTAGGCAAGATATGGAGACAGTGTAAATTTTCCAGTTCTCTAGAGTAAAGTGCATAGATATTACACACAGCTGAGAACAGAAATAGAGGCAATCCATTGACTGAGTCATCCATCTGGAATTGCACCCTATTCCTCAGAGCCAGGTTTCTCAACTGTGGCAGTATGGACACTTTGAACCAGATAATTTTTTGCTTTTGGAAGCTGTGCATATAGGGTGCTTAGCAGCTTCCCTGGCCTTTATCCCCTAGCTGCCAATGGCAAAACCCCTTTCCTAGTTGTGAAAACCTTAAGTGTCTCCAGAGATGGCCAAATGCTTTTTAGGGGGGCAGACTGGTGTTGAGAATTACTGACCTAGAGCTTACGTTCTCCTTTTACTCTGGCATTGGAAATTCTCTATGGTTTGCTGCCAAATGTTTTCAAACTTTCTCTCCATAAATCTGCATTTAGATGCCTGTTCTTATTATTCTCCCTAAATGTTTTGTTCCTTTTAGAGCTGGTGCCTTTGGAAATACCCACACATTTCCCCTTTATGGAATTCCATCCCTTTCTTCTAGCCAAATGCTAAATGCTTATAAACCTAGTGAAGTCCTTCATGCTTCATGAAATTATAGCACCAAGTCACAGAATGGGATGGACCTAGTCTAGCTGTTACTTTGCGACAATGAGATCAAAGGGGTCATGGAGGCTGCTGAGGCAGATAGTAGAACCCAGAGCTCTTCCTGTACATCCACTATGCTTTCCATCCCACCTGCTTCCCAGATGTCTCTGGTCTTGTTTTACTTTCACCATTTCTGAAACTCTTAGAAATTTTGTTCTTAGGACTCATTTTAGTAATCATTGTCCTTCCACATAGTAACATAAACATGTTGTCATTTAATACATGTATGAAGTACATGGTTACTTACAAAGACAGTACTGAAGAAATAATCAGTCAACTTCATAGATTAAATAGAAATTATATTTTGGAAGGAGAGCTTTTTAACTTATTATTTTTAAAAAAGCTCCTTCCATTAGCACTGCTCAATAGAAATATGAGCACATGTAAATTTGACAGTTTTTAGTAGCAATATTAAAGTGAAAAGCAGGTGAATTTAATTTTAGGAAAATATTTTATTTAGCTCATTGTATCTAATAAACTATCATTTCAACAAGAAAGCACCATAAAAATTGTCACTGAAGTATTTCTTTTTGCTATATCGAGTCTTTGAAATCTGATGAGTGTGTTACACTTATATATATCTCAGTACCCAGTAGATACATTTTAGTGCTCAACATGCTAGTGGCCGCCCTATGGTACAGTGCTTACATGTGTCCCTTTACCTCATGGATACTACTGGGTGTAAACTACTTGATCAGATATATTCCCAGATACCTGTGTCTCCCAGCTCCCCATCTGAACTAGTAGTACCAGCAGGCTTCATTTGATCCAGATGCCTCTGCACCATCTTGGCTCAGTCCCCTCAGGATTTCTTTACATGCCCTCATCTGACAGGTCTCCAACCAATGTCAATGTCAACAGAAAGGTTCCAAATCTCTCTCCTATAATCCCATTGTTATCACCCATTTCAGGTTCCAAATGTCATCCTAGTCCATTTTCCTATTTGCAGCCTCTCACCCTTTCCACTCCTTCTCTCCACTGCTGTCCAAGTGGTATATAGACACAGATATAATTGTGTCGTTCCCAAAATCTCATATGGATTTCAGGATTCACTCCCAATCGTTTGCTGGGATTCAGTAAAGCAAGCAAGCACTGTTCAGTCAGCCTTTTTGTTCCCAGCTTCCCATGAGGACCTTGATTCCAGGATTGCAGGTTCCGATCTGTTTCCTAAAGACACTGCGCTCTTTCCTCACATTTGCCTGTGGCTTTGTCCCTCAGTCCAATGACCTTTACTCTCACACCCCTTCCTTGCTTGTTGAGATCTTAACTCATATAACCCAAACCAGCTAGAGGCTCTTCCAGTAACCCTTTCAAGATGTTCTTCCTCTCTTCCTTCCATATCCTCTGTGCCTTGTGTCTTGGAGTGTTGCCGGAGCCCGCCGGCTAAGATCAAACAGTTCCCCAGATGGGGAGTGAGGAATGAGAAAGAGAGAGGGAGAGAGAGGG